>CM024244.1:36185990-36271111 GCA_013421045.1 Propylea japonica
TGAGACTTGAAATTTTCAGGGTTCTGAATAACTAAAGATAAAGTTTATGATGAACTCAATCGGTTGAGTTGCTTTCGAGTTCTGATGGTTTGAAAGTTATTTCTCTTCTTCTTAACTAGAAACCAGATCGTGCCCAAGTTTATATTGGGTTGTTCAACGATGATATGAGGACTACTACAGAATTTTGTGAACATTGCTCGAACACAAATCTAAACGCTGTAACTTTGTGACAGAATGAGATTGAGACTTGATATTTTTGGATTAACAGTTTCTCTCAATATCTTACTTTGATTTCCAAATCAGTCTTTTTCGGGATGGGATATCCAAGTTCACAAACGTTTTCAATACTACATCATTATCAACAATGGGAGAACATGACAGACGGTATCGAGTATTTTTTTGAGAATGCAGAGAATGAATACCTAATGCATGAATCATGAATATAATAATTTTTCAATAAACTTTGCACGCCCAGTAGGTACATATTGTTGTTATTGAACAAACTACTTAATTCTAAATATATTTAGTTCGTAATATCTCCTGAACCACTTAGCTACTATAAACACAGAAAGTATAACAAACAACGAGGAAGCGTTTATATGAGCTTTTCTGGCATACCACATATCCAAAATACAACCATATTACCTATAAGTGAATTCAACTTCATCAAGCTAATATACAAAACTGATGATTACAACTTTCCTAATTCAATTAGATCCTTTCCTGATACATCAACGTGAAATGAATTTAGAACCATTACCTCCAACAAACACAACTTTTCCATAAACACATCAGGATAGGAAACTGGAGCATGAGTGCTCCTCTACCTTTTCTTGAAACGCTATTGAGGAGATGAGATAGTAGGTATAAACCTATTTATGGAAAAGTTTTCTTCGGTGTAGCTAAATATTTGAAGCGACCGACTACAGCCTATGTTACATAGGATGAAATGTTTGTTCTTAGGTTCGGACAAGATAATTTAAGGACAAATTTGTGTTTTCACCGAGATAAGTGGAAAAGGGAGTGAATAAACTTCGAGAATGAAAAGGGTTGAAGAGGCAGATTAACAAACGTGTGTATAACGAAATCGTGAGCACACTGTGTGTTTGGGCAGACTAGTATGAAGAAGTGAGACGAATTGTCATCTTTATACTCGTATTTCGATTTCCGATATCTATACGAATTTCTCTTTAATCCTCCCCCAATAATTATTGGACTGGGCTCGACTCAATCGCCGGTTAGTAGACTGTTCGATCATTCACACAACTGGCCGCAAAATGAGCTAGAGACTTGAAATTTTCACGGTGGAAAAGCCTGCAAATGTTAGACGAGAAGATTTAAAACAGTTGATCCTACAACCTTTATATTAGCTGTAGCTCACAATGACTAACAAAGCTGGAGCAAGAATGCTCCGTTAGCCTTTTCTTGGTACTTTACTTAGAGGATGGACAGTAGGTTTAAAACCATTATTTATGGAAGTTTTTCGCTGTAGCTAAATATTTGAGTAGGTTACTTCAGTCTACATAGGATGGGATGTTTGTTTTCAGGTTCAGACAAGAGAAATTAAGGGACTAATCTGGTTTTCGCAGAGAGAAGTGGAAAGTGAGAGTGTGAATTAACTTGGGAAAAGGGTTTTTGAAGGGACAGAACACAAACGTGTGTATAACGAAATCTTAAGAGCACACTGTGTATTTGAGCAGATAAGTATGAAGAAAAATAAAACAGATTTATATGAACATAAAACCTCATTGTCATCTTCATCTTTCGATTTCTAATATTTTTACGCATTTTTTTCCTCCAATAATTATTATAAGCTCAACTGAATCTGAGGTACTAGACACTGTTCGATTCGATCAAATACACAACTGGCGGACAACATAAACTAGGAACTTGAAATTTTCAGGAAGATTTTGTGGTCTGCGTATGTTAGACGAGAAGATTTAAAAATGTCGATCTTTAAACCCTAACCTAAAGTTTACTGAACAAAATTGGAGCAAGAGTGCTTTTTGAGCCTTTTCTTGGTACTCTTTTGAGAACATGATATCAAAGGTATAAATCTCATTTAAGGAAAAGTTTCCGCCGTAGCTAAATATTTAAAACTTCTGACTTCGTGATAAAGCAGAATGAAGTCTAAACAAAAGTTCGTGTGGCAGGATCATCCAAGATTAAAACACTGACAAGCGTTTCATTACGAACTTCTGATACCAGAAGCTGGCAAAGTGCTGGTCGGAATTATATTTGAATACGCTATTTGCACGAAATGAGCCTGTTCGAGATTGATGAGAATAGGATTTTGAGATGTCAGAGTACCTACTATCAGTGGATCCCATCAGATTCGAAGTATTCGGACATGGCACAATCGCTAAGAACTAACTGATAAACCTATCTCTGAATAAGATTATTACATTTTCGTGCTGCCCACTTCTCTGCTCACTTACCCGCTTCCTGCCCTGAAAATGTGCTGACTGTATCGGGGTGGTGAGGTTATAGAATTCATGAGGTGAGAGAATCAGTTGTGTTCATATGAACTCTGTTATTGTGTACTCACATCACTAAGCTCACTTATACGGCAGGCAGTAGGTGAGTGAACAGGATAAAGGAGGCAGCTAGAGAATACAATCACTACACTTCTCTTCGTTCCTGCACTGCCCTATGCTCCCTAAATTATTGGTTATTCGTACGCAGTCAAAGGACCGACAGCGCGGACGGCAGTAAGTGATTACATTCAACTAGGTTGCTGCGGAATTTCTTCGTCCGTCGTTGCCGAAACTTGGTTGCTAGAGAAATGATGCAGTAGAGTGTGAATGCTCACTGGCTTCGATACTGCTGCAAAGTATTTCGGAAATTATTTCAGGCAGAGCAAGTGGCTGAGTGTAACTAGTCTTAACTGGGACCCAGCAGTGAATAGTGGCTTCTCTTCTCTGTGCGGTGTGCCTTACCGGCCGAACTGAGGCCTAGTGGCCCATTGTTCACACCCGCATCATCTCTACAGAGACTCAGCTCCTCAGACACGAAGACAGAAATGTCGCGAGCCTGCCAGAGTGGTCCCTCTCACCATAGGAATAGAAGGTGTTGGATTTCCTAGGTGTGTTGACCTTAACTCAGTAGGTTTTTCACAGTTGAACAAAATATGCTCAACCGTTTCATCAGTACTCCTGCACCACCGGCATAGGGAGCAGCTCGTCAATCCCATTCTCTCAAATGCTTGTTAAACAGGTGACCAGTCAATGCACCAGTCACCAGACTGAGTTGTTTCCTCTCCAGCCAGCAGCCTATTGACCTCAGATCGCGAGGACGGTTTCTCAATGAGAATCCTCGACCACCTCAGGCCCACCCCTGCGCTCCATTCCGAGGAAAATTCCCTTTCAGCCAGTTCCTGAAGAAACTTCTGACAGATGTGCGACAGATTGGCAGCGAAGGCTCCGGACCAACAAATGCTAATCGGCTCCCCGCCTAGCCAGTTCATCTGCCTTGACGTTACCAGGTATATCCGCATGAGCCGGACACCAGATCACTTTTAAAAAGTATCAGAGCCCCCCTACGCAGAGCTTTCCTGCATCTTCTACAGAAGAGAATCAACTCTAACATCAGATAGAGATTTCAGAGTTCCCTGGCTGTCGCAACATATATAAATGTGCTGGCCATAGTATCCCCTGCGATGTTTTCCAGTGCGCATGCAAGAACCGCAAATAGCTCAGCCTGCACAATGGAACAGTCCTTCCCCAGAGGGATAGCCTGATTAAAGTGAGGACCCACGATTCCGGCCCCAGACCCTGTTGCTGTGACAGAGCCATCAGTGAACCAGGTGGGACCTTCTGGACTAAAAGCCTGTTTGATGAAGACCATAGTCTCTGTCGGGAACAACTACCCTGTAGGGTTCGTCGAAGCAGAACCTAGTGCCCGCGCGGTCACCTCTCTGGAGAAGGGGAGCGTGAGCATCCTTGACCATTTTGAGGGCCCTCGCGTGCCCAGTGAAGAGTCCTCCATCGCGCCATTGTCCCCGTTCCCAGATTCCTAGAGCTGTCTTCATAGCCACCTCCTTCACAACTAAGTGCAAAGGAGGGAGACCCAGCAGACATTCCATCGCTGCTGTAGGGGTAGACCTCAGAGCGCCTGTAATACTTAAACAAGCTTTCCTCTGGCATTTAGTCATAATGTTCTGGTTGACGGCCCTCTCCATAGAGGCCACCACACCACAGAGGCATAGGTCAGGATAGGCCTCACCACGGCAGTATACAACCAGTGCATAATGTGCGGTTTGAAGCCCCATCCATTACCCAGCACCCTCCGAGTGGACCAGAAAATTACATTGGCTTTATTCGTTTGAGTCTCAACGTGTTTGTTCCACAAAAGTTTGCGGTCCAATATCACCCCGAGATAACGAACTTGTTCGGATAGAGTGAGCCCAACTCCAACAGACTGGGAAGTCGTAAGTTGCTAGGCACCCTCTTTCTAGTAAAGAGAACCATCTCTGTCTTACTAGGATTTACCAAGAGCTCGTTTTTCAAGCACCATCGTTCGACCCGTCGCAGAGCATTCTGCATCAGATCCCCAATGACACTGATCACCTTACCCCTGATTAATATAACAAGGTCGTCCGCATAGGCCACCACAACGAACCCAGCCTTCCTTAACTCCACCAGGAGCTCATCCAGGACGAGATTCCACAGTATCGAGACAGAACACCGCCCTGCGGACATCCCCTTCCTGGCGAGCCCCCTATGGTCGAGCCGCCCAGCCGAGCCACGATGCTACGTGAACCAAGCAGAGACCCCGTCCACCGACAAAGAGTAGGCGGAACACCATGTCTGGCCAACGCAGAATAGTGGCTAATACCAGCTGATAAACTTTTCTTCTGATCTGTGATTAAACCTGAACCTTTCTAGTACCACTTCCGAAGTTTAACTAGATGATAGTGACATTCGAATTGATACAAAGAGCTCAAACTCTCTCGGATTCACCTCATGCTCTCAGAATACACCCTCAGACCCAAATAACACTTCCAATAATTTTCGGGCATCACGTCCACGCAGAATATCGAGAGGGCCGTGAAAATCGTCGCGGACGGGGCGCGGGCGCCGCCCAGAATCGAGCCGATAAAAGGCCCATAAATTTCGGACAACGGCCGCGTCCGCCCGTTATTCAGCGCGACGTCAGCTGACCGGAAGTGCGAGCCATTGTCCCGATAGATATTCCACCTGCGATGATCCCGTCTCGTTGCCGATCGACTTCCGCTTTGTTAAAACTTTAGCACGCGAGAGGCTGCGTTTCGGCGTGAAACAATAGACTCGGAGGGTCTTGCGGAACCGGCCAGACAATGAGATTCAAATTTGACGTCGGCACCTTCTAGTGAAGTCGGGAAGTTCGGAGAATTGAAGGAAATATCATCTCGCTACATTCTGTTTGAATTATTTCTCGGTCTTGAATAGATCATTTACAGTCAATTTGATAATTTTGGCACACATACTTCATGAAGGATAATATGCGCAATCTAAATATGACAAACTTCCTTTATGGAATTGTTTTTTTATATATAAGATCTGTACAACCTTGCTTCTTCTTAAAAACGAGTCTGAGATAGTTAGAACTGATATGAGATAACTGGTGGCCCTTACGTCATACATTGCTGACTCAATAGGTATCTATGTATATCCTGAATACAGTTCAACTGTTATGACTTTAGACTGTACTATGTACTAAACACCTTCGATGATCTGACGATTTGGCTGAACCTACTTAGCTGGGAACATTACAGATATACCAACCCTCAAAGAATCTTACAGAGGCCTTGTACAGAAGTGGAACTCATCACAAAACTGTAGAAATAGTGCATTGAGGAATTAGAAAATCACATCGGAAACATGCGATCTTATCGCACCATTGAAAGAACTTACCTCCGTCGGCCAGATGAACAGTGGAATATTCGAAAGGTTTGATGATTTATAATTATGACAAGATGAATGATAAATATTTATGCTATTAATATACAGATTCTAAATTGTTCACCTATTTCATTCACACCAATTACTGATACATCAATCTGGAATATGGGAACCATGTTGTGTTTAATGTTGTTTTAATTTGTGTTATTAGAATTTTGATAATGTTTAATTCATGGTACCTATTCAGAATTCTAATTTCTCACATAATAAAAGTGATCAAAATAGTACCTACCTTGTATACCAAAGCAAAATCCCTTTCTAAGAAACAAACAGATTTACAATAATATCCCTCAAAGCTCACATCCACTCTAGGACGAGAGATCAAAAGATGAATTGCCATGACATTCGAAAAGCTTATCAATTTCTTCCTCCACTCCTGCAAGTTTTGTGTGGATGAGCATTGATTCCATGAGCATTAAAAACTTGATCGAACAGAAAATACTATACATCTTATGAGTTAGCATCGAATAACAACCTGTCCCACATCCAAACCACAGAAGACCACTTCATCTTGATTAGTGTAATCCTCAATTAGCGCCTGGAGTTCCACATCTAATGATGGTCTGTACAGCAACAGCAGCGCCTCTAAGAACACGATGAGCTTTTTCCTTTTCTCGACTGACGATGGCGTAATACCAGAGTGAACCCCTACAGTCTACCGACGCCCGCGTGGATACGATCGACTGAGTAAAACAATGTGTGTTGGGAGGCAACGAGCTTCTTCCCCGATCTTGGAGTACAGGAGTAATAGGAGAAATAAGGAGCTTTGACGTTCTGCATGCTTCATAGTTCGTTTGGTGGTCTGACCTATATTTGATGACATAATAATAATAACACAGGCCAACACACATTTTGGTGCCTGCGATTTTTTAACTGTTCCTGAGTAATTTTTGGATGCAGAATGTAAAAAAGTTCTCAGATTTTGTCTATCAGATCTAGTTTTGAGATTTTTAAAAAAATTGTGTATATAATTTACGTTATAACTGTTATAATATATAATATTACTATTGACAGTCAAAAAAAACAAAGACACATGGATTTAAGTATTTATTGCAAAAACTTAAATTTACATAATTACATTAGTCACTAATCACATAAAAATTTTCTTTTATACGATTTTCTAGAATGGAGTTTACTAGGGCAGTCTCGCTGAAGGCTCCAGCAGTAGTCCGCCATCATGTGGATATCCTATCGTCCTTGATAACGATCTTCCATAGTTTTAACATTGTTTAAACAATGGTTTTAATATCCTGGTGGAATCTTTCCCCCTGTTCTTCACTACAATCACCTAAGTTTTCTGGAAAACGATCTAGGTGGCTGTGGGGGTAGTGAACTTTTATACTCATGTTACAGCCGAGAAAATTGAAATTTGAAAGCATTGTTTCCACTAATTCTTCGTAATTCTCTGCTTTATGATTGCCAAGAAAATTTTGTACTACTTGAACAAATGAACTCCAAGCGTTAGATTCAGTCTCGTTCATTGATGCGGTGAATTGTGGATCTTTAACAAGTTGCCTTATTTGAGGACCATCAAATATACCAGCTTTAAGTTTTTCCGTGCTAATGCCAGGAAATTCACGTGACAAATACCCAAAACAAATTCCATCTCGATTTAAGGCCTTCACAAATTGCTTCATTAGGCCTAGCTTGATATGCAAGGGCGAAAGTAAGATTTTTTCTCTTGAAACCAAAGGTTCGTTGATCACGTTTTGTATTCCTTGAATCATGACATCTCTTGAAGGCCAATTTTTGTTAACCCAGTGCTCATTTTTAGCTCTGCTGTCCCAAAGGCACAAAAAACAAGGATATTTTGTATAACCACTCTGCTGTCCAAGGAGGAAGTTAATCATTTTTAAATCAACACAAATTGACCACTGATGTTCTTCATATTTGATTTTTCTCAAAACTAATGCTATTGTTTCATATTCTTACTTCATGGTAGTAGAATGACCAATAGGAATTGAGCCATATTTGTTACCGTTATGTAAAAGAACACATTTTAAACTACGTTTTGAACTGTGAATAAAAAACTTAGTAATATACTAAATCAAGTACAGCCAAGCAGGTATATAGAAGGATCGGGTCATAGGCAATTACAGGTATAAAAGTAATTAAGAGAGTTGTATTGAGTAGTTCCTAGTACAGGAACATTGGGTCAGGTACAATTCCAGGTATCCATTTGGCTAATAAGATTCTGGGAAATTTCTATTTTGACGATTAAGTACATATTTATCTCTTTATTTGTTGTCCTTTATCAGAAGAAAATATATCATTTAACCTGTAACGTGTATCTCAAAAACTAGAGCTGATAGAAAAAATCTGGTGGCATTTTTGGAATCAGCACATTAAAAACATATTAAATCAGATGTTTGATTTCTGGCACCAAATTTTTTTTTCATTTTGTTGGCCTGTGTAATTAATAAGCGTAACATCGCCATGTATACAAAAATGATGAGAACAGAAAGTAATAAAATTAAACGATTGAAATCGATCAATATTAAACTCATACTTCGCAGCTAATCTCGTCTTCGTTCGAGGCAAAATATAAGGAAGTAGTATTAAACTGAGCACTTATGGATGGCAATTCAGTCCTTATAAGGATTCATCAGCACAGGATAGCTCTGAATGATACAAGGTATTTCCTGGAACTTATAATCAAAAGGTACATTCCTTCAGGTATAAATATACCGAAGACGGCACCTCCAGATCCATACGAACAACCTTCTTCCGTAGCATGAACCTTGAACGAAGTAGCGATATGTTTACCATTTGTCGCATTGACCGAAAGCGTACTTGCAGTTTGCAAATTTCAAGTCCTCAGCCCACGACGTGGAGCGCTTAGGGTAACGTCAGTTGACACCCTAGGAAATAATAATACAAGGTGCGGCACGGAGGGCGGACGTTTTTCAGATGGGCATAACTTTCCCCCACTGAGGACGAGAGAAGTGGGGAAGGTGCCGTTAGACTCGTGTGTTCCTAGCATTTATTTACCAGTTGTCGTCATGGAGCCTTGGACGGTGGAGCATCGTTGTTCATGAGTGACGAAGCCCACTTTCACCTCAACGGCATGGTTAATCGGCAGAATTGCCGTTATTGGGCTAATAAAAATCCACAACACTTACAGGAAAGACCGCTGCACAGCCCTAAAGTTACGGTTGGTGCGCTGTATCGCAAACTCGCATCATTGGCCCTTACTTCTTCGAATACTTTAATGGTCGTGCTGTTACCGTGAACTCAGAGCGGTACGTCGAAATGATCAACAATTTCTTTATCCCCGAATTACGACGGCAGAGTGTTCCAATCCGACGTGTGTGGTTCCAACAGGATGGGGCGACCGCCCACACAGCCAGAGCATCAATGGACGTTATTCGCCCTCTCTTCTCTAGTCGCCTTATTTCCAGGTTTGGCGATGTTCATTGGCCTCCCCGGTCCCCAGATTTATCCATATGCGATTTTTTCTTATGGGGACACCTCAAGGCTAGAGTATACGAGACCAAGCCCCGAACTCTGGACGAATTGAAAGGGCTATTCGCGTGGAAGTTGCCCAAGTTGAGAGAGCGATGTTGGAGAGAGTCTACGCGAACTTCCAAGAGCGCCTCCAGCACTGCATCACCGATTTTGGCCACCACATGCCTGATGTGATTTTCCACACTTGACTGTCTCAAATGCTATTTCCTGAGAATCTGATTCCGTCAATAAATGTGTTTTTGAGTAAAAATTAACGGTTTTATTATTTTTTTAAAACCATCCATCCTCCGTGCCGCACCCTGTAGTAGTAAATAATATTTTTTCACGACAATTGTGAAATCCACCCATTATACGTCCGTTTGCTCGTCCATAATATTATTCATTTATCGGGAATGAATAATGAGTCATTGTTCACTACTGTCAGATGCTCTCTTGATTCAACTTTATAATAATACTGTTCAAACTGATATATCTTCAACACTTTTAAGTTCCCCAACTAACAATAATATGGGAATACTTTTTCAATGAAGGGCCAAATCTACTTCTTTTACCCATTAAATCAACTTTTATCACAAAGTATACCTACAAAAATAAGTTTTCCAAAAGTTTCTCATGGGTCAACATGACTTTTTCCACACTTTCAATAGAAAGGTCCTGTCACGAACGCCAAATGTTGAAACCTTCAAGAAATGTATTCACTAGTCGTGGATAAAGTGTATTATGCTGTATAATGCTTGTTATTCACTCGTCTACGGCTGGTAGCCTGAACTTCATCTCATGAATAATAGCTATCATCGTACGCTCGTTGCATGATATACTATTATTCAACTCGATAGATCGATTGAAACGCACTATTCTTCTGAGCTTTGCAGTGGCGCCGCCAGGACTTTGTTTTGGGGGGGGGCTGAACTGAATAATTTTTGATGATACAACAAATAACGAAAGTTGAAAAAAATAAAGAAGAAAGAAATAACGAAGAAATTAATCTTTGGGGGGGGCTGTAGCACCAAAGCCCCGTCCCCCTAGGTGCGCCAGTGGAGCTATAGCTTTACGAAAGATTACCTATTTCCAACAAACAGGGCAATATACATTTCTCAAGACAGAGAACAAAACCTCAGAAGTGACCTCTGTAAGTGTAAAAATGCTGTAATAATAATATCAAAGGGTTCTTTCCACTGAAACGAATTCTTGCAATTGCATATGAAAAAGCCATAAAAAAGAAACTGAAAACCAAAGGGGTAGTGTGAGTATTACCTCTGTGTCTTAAATAACAGTCGCATTTCTACTATTTCCTGAAATTTCTCCTATATTCGAAGAAAATTGCTCCTCAAACAGAAACGTTTTTCGATCCGTGATGATCTTTCGAAACCTCCGATGTACAAGGAAATATCTACATATCTCTAACGATGGGTTATCATATCCTAGCAATAGGGATTTCCATTACTTTTGACGAAAATTTCTCGAAGCTAATATGTTGTTATATTATACAGTTATTGTTGAATGTTTCCGAATTTGGCGCTCAAACTCGATACCGTTCTTCACAAGAGGGCTGGATAATTCACAACTCTCAGTTATGGACTGATAACTTCAAATCTTTCCAAAGTTGCTTGACCGCGAAATTTATTATTTAAAATCAAAGAAATATGAGGTTTCAATTTCGAATTGGAAGATGGATGAACTCCGACATTGCATTCAAAAATTTCATGAAGAAATTACCAAAATATAGTTGAATCAAACAAACAACCGAATCATCAGTGAAACAGAATCTGCTATCAACGAAATAAAATTTATGATGAACGATTCAAATATATTGCCTTTTTTTCAGGCGTATAATTTCATACCAATTCAACCCAATAGTGCCATTCCGACCAGAAACCAATTTATATCCAGATTCAACCCCAATTAAAATTAAAAAACTAATCAACTATTTCCATAATACTCCAAACAAGCGGAACCTAGTAAATATGATTCACAAAGCAGATATAGAGCTCGGCGAAACATAACCTCTCCAATATGCGCCACAATTTGACACTTGACTGAACGCGTCTATCAGCTAAAACTCCGTCGATAATTCCGAAATGTCCAAGGTCACAGCCCGCTCTGATCCAATTTATGCAGTTTCGAGTTTCCGGACCTCTAATTACCCGGATGGGTGGAAAGCGACCCACAAAGGAAAACGTAGACCGATGGGGAAATTGATCGACGATGGGTAGAGGAGCCTTTACCACGTGCATTTGGGAAAGACGCTTAACGGATCACAGAGCAATTTACGCTCCGTGCACACACATACATACGTAAGGCACGTTGGGGGTTATTGGTCAATCAAGCATCGGACGTTCGAATTGGGTCTGTCTCACGTTGATAATCTAGGTCAGCGCCCGCTGGATCGATGACGATGCGTGTATGATTTCCCCTAGGAGGAGAGAAGACCTCCTTGGGAGTGAGGACTGATTAGATTTTGCTAATTGAAACAATCAGCGGATTATTCCATGATGGTGCTGAAATATGGTCAATGGTCAGCTACTAGTTTCTCTGGAGATGATATATTTGTTTCATGAACCAAGTCAGCTGATTAATCGTTCATAACACCATAATAACCTTCTTCAGATTTTACAGCAATCTGTAAATGCAAAATGCCAAAGCTCTTCAAACCATCAACATACTCATGATGGTGCTGAAATATGGTCAATGGTCAGCTACTAGTTTCTCTGAAGATGATCAATTTGTTTCATAAACCAAGTCAGTTGACAATTCGTTAATAAGATCATAAAATCGTTCTTCAGATTCTATAGCAGTCTATAAGTGAAGAAATGCCAAAGCTTTCAAACCTTCAACAGAGCTACATCATTTAAAGTTAGTAGCATGTTGAGGCATTGTGAATACGACTGACATACAACTATTCACATTCATATTCTTTTTACTATATGCATAATGGACCAGAAATATGGTCAATGGTCATCCACTGGTTCCTCTGTAGGTGATCCATTCGTTTAATGAACCAATTCGGCTGATTATTCCTTGCTAAGACCATGAACTCTCAATGCACAAAGCCCCCAAAAACATGGAACCTTTTTCAGAATTTAAAACAGTCTGTCAGTTTTCAAACTGTATCTTATCATTCATTGAAGCCGAAATATTTTCGGTTATTGACCTGAATGCTGCTTCCTTCAATTCTCAACGTCTCAGTTCTTCTTCCTTATTTCATTATGTAACCCTGCGGTTACATTTAAAGCATGATGGTTAACCTTTTGACTTCTCAGTATTCACAAGTTGAGCTATAATCTCACAGAAAATCCTTATAACAATAACAATAGTCCTTTATTGTACCCAACAGGAATATCCCAATTACAGGGTAACATGTTACATGAAGATTGTCTCATAATATGAACATCCATGAAATAAATCCATAAGTTAAATAAAATATAAATCAATATTCTACTTGAAACAAGAATAACGGAAGAAATAAACAGAATACCATATTAAACAAACACATCCACACCGAGTCTATCCGCACTTTTACATGCACAGTAAACTGGTGCACGCTCCAGAAAGTTGGTACGAGCTGCCGGCAGGTAAAAAGTAGACATCGTCCTTGAAGAGAACCTAGGAACATTGAGAGCCATCTTCGATAATAAATATGGTGAGTTGATTTTACCACTAAGTATTCTCTGAGGGAATCTGGCACACTGAACCTCACGTCTCGCAAGTAACGATGAAATCCTCATCTCATTCATGATATGAGAGAGATCAGCTCCACGCTCCGGATATCTACCTCTTCTCCTGAATAGTACATGCTTGAAAAACTTCCCATGAATACGTTCTAAAGGAGCTAAGTGACACTGGTAGATAGGGAACCATATCAAATTCGAATATTCCAACCTGCTGACAACGAGAGCGAAGTACAGACTCCTAAGTACCGACAAGTCATTGAATTCTCTTGTGTTTCTGAGAACAAAGCCCAAAGTTCTACTAGCCGATGCACACACCTCTTCGATATGAGAAACGAAGCTGAAGGCTGAGTCGAATAGTACGCCAAGGTCATACATTTCATCTTTATTTATAATGCAGTTGCCAGATATATAATAGTTATAAAGCAGTGGTTTAGACTTCCTAGTATATGTGACCCTGAAACATTTCTCAATATTCAATTTCAATCGGTTGATCACGCACCAATCACTGATACACTGCAGGTTCGACTGAAGCATCATCACATCCAAAACATCACGTATTCTCAGGTAGATCTTGAAATCATCAGCATACGCCAAGGCTGGGCAACCGAGGGAAACTAAGAGATCATTAATATATATTAAAAATAACTTATGTTGTATCTACGTATCCTGTATGTTGCCCTTATACAGTGTGAGCTGTATTATCACTAAGACCAGCAGTAATTGCCTGTATAGCTTATGCAGACTGTCAAAATCGAAAATTGCTCAGAAACCTTCCTCATATGAATGATATACCGATTTGGAAATTCACATCGAAAACAAACGATATACAAGGCATCGGACAGAGAATTCTTCTTTCCAGTTGCACAGATGAATAGGCGAGATAATCAAGTGCGATAACTGAATGAATTCAACTGTCTTACTGCAATAATCTAGTCTTGTCTCTCTCTTATCGAAGTATGGTAGAGAACCCGAATTACACTTATAGAATTTTTAATTTGTCAGGCTGCCCGTAATACTCGATTCAAGTATTTACTGTTGCCTACCATACTAAAGAATTACGCTCCTCTAAACGATAAGAGAGAGACAAGACTAGAATAATGAAGTAAGACAACTGAATTCAGTATGTTACAGCAAGTGATTGTCTCGACTATTCATCTGTGCAACTGGAGGGAAGAATTCTCTGTCTGATGCATTGTATATCGTATATTTCAGATGTGAATTTCCAAACCTGTATAAGAGCTCACTTGAGACCACCACTTCTGCCTAGTCCATTACGATTTTCATCACGTGTATACGAAACATCATCGGTATGCCATGAATAAATCACCACACTACTGGGACAGCAGTCTTCCAGAGCGCAAGAATACCAATTGCATCTCCAATTTGTCTTCCAGACTGCCACAGGTACCCCAACAACTAGCTATTCTCTTATACGGTCGACCTAAACAGTCCGACACTACGTCAACTTATCCAGCGATCCGTGGCCATCAAATCATCCACATTCAGATACGGTCGAGCGTCGTCCAGGGTCCGCTTCCTTCGGGTTTCTCTGGCCGTAATCCGTCTCCAAGATGACCCCCAGGTAAGTCACCTAAAATGTGTCGCCGGCAACAACCAGCAAGCTTTTATTTCAACAAAATATCATACTTCTGTTCAACATTATGTGGAAAATACATCGAGATATCTGATATAGTACTTTCCAGCGCTCTGGATATCAAAAACAAAGTTCATGAAATGAAGTGGCATAACATTAACTGTACCAATATGAGGAGTCGAACAAAGTTGCAAGAAAAAGATTAGGCAAGATAATTAAAGATTGGCTGGTGTTGGCATATGCTTACTCTTCGTTAATGCATCACGGAGGTCAAATTTATTTAATTGTAAGAGATTGAGCTTTAGTATCACTTGAAAATTTTTGTCAGTACAGCTTATGCAGAATACAAACCTTTCTTTTATCAATAATATATAAGAGTTCACGTGAACCCAGCATTGTGCCTAGTTCATTACGATTTCCAGCACGTGTACACTAAACATCATCGGTATGCTATGAATAAATCACCACACTACCGGGACTCAGACGGCATCCTTCCAGAACGCAAGAATACCAAATGCATCTCCAGTTCGTCTTCCAGACTCCCACAGGTACCGCAACAACTAGCTATTCCCTTTATACCGTAGATCTAAACAGGCTGACACTGCGTCGACTTATCCAGCGATCCGTGGCCATCAAATGACCCACATTCAGCTACAGTAGGGCGTCCCTAGGGTCCGCTTGCTTCGGGTTTCTCTGGCCGTAATCAGTCTCCAAGATGGCCCCCAGGTACGTCACCTGAAATATGTCGCAGACCCGCGAATGTGTATGCGGGTTTTTGCTGGGGTAAGTTCGGACTAGCCGTGATAATAGAAGAGTTATGAGACCGGCACGGTATAATCTAGCAGGTAGCGTGAGTGTTATTGCGGCGAGTCACGCGACGCACGGTTGGTAATCACCTTTTTGGAACAGCGTCGTAGAAAACATCTCGAAAGAGGGTATCCCAGTAAAGAATCGAAAAGAAGTCGAAAGGGTTACTTGTTATACAATTTTAAGTGAGAAAATCCAGAATCCTCAAATTTCCGATTTATTATGTACGACGCATACTCAAACTAAATCATTTTTACATCGTAGTCAATAGAGTAAACGTGAATAATAATTTCATTGATCAGATATTTGTAGGATCAAGCAATTCATCTTCTCTAGCTCCAAGGAGCTAGTAGATGAACAAAGTTATTTCAGGTGCCTCCAAATTCACAATAAAGCTTTCATTCATTCTGTTAATTTTGGTCATAGTATCTCTCTATAAACTAAACTCCTTCATTAACTCTGCCACCGAATCCTAATGATGCTATAAAAGTAGTTAAAGCTCCTTGGCTAGCAGTAATGTCATAGAGCTAGGTTTTTATGTTGTTTGATTTGAACATTCAAGGAGTGTTTGGTTTATCCAATACACGCTCTACCACACTCGCAATGTACTTCATATATGCAGTTGATTTTTGTTATCAGGTTTTAGTTTAGTTACATTAACCCTGATATATTTTGAGTCTCGAATGCAGTTCTCTTATTGAAAGATTAGATGACTTGAAAGTTAGTGAAATGTGTTAACAGCATTAAGACTCGAAATATTTACTATCAAGTTTTTATCTAACTCGAGTAAAACTGCCCGAAAACTGCAAGAAAGTACCCTGGCAGAACGGCAAACTTGGAGAAACTGAACATTCTTCAAATCATCGAACAAAAAAAGTAGCTTAACTTGGAAATGCTGCTGAGTCAACGCCTGTCTAAAATGCTCTGTATGATGACCATGATTTCATGGGGGAAGCTTTCATAATCTCAAAGAAGAAAAACTGAGACGTGAAAAATTGAAGGAAATTCATTTCAATAACCAAAAATCCCATCAGTCAACTGTTGGTATCAAAAATATCAAAGTGATCGATGATTGTTTTCTGAAAACTATCAAAGATGACAAATTCCAAAGAGTGACTTTTCTGAAAGGTTTAGGTGTTTAAAACTGACGAATGCTGGCCGAAACGTGACACAGAGGAAGTATATAATTTGATGTAAATAGCCCAAATTATCTATCAGTGACTATGTAAATTATATCTTCGAAATAACGAGTGATGTTTCCAGCTCAAATATGACATGAATTAAGAAAATTGAATTCCAAACCTTCACTCACCGGCGTAGTAATCGATCTACACAAAAACGGATTTTGTTTCACACCAGTATATAATAACCAAGTTTTTTTGAAATTCAAAACTGTTGGTTGATTTCAAAAGGACTTTCCTACAATTGAAAAAAATCAATCAAATCTTACTGGAATTAACACATTTAAAAATAAACAAACTTCATCGATGTGTATATCGATTATTTTGCCGGTGATTGTAGTATCGAAGTTCAAACATGGTTTTCTTGACATCTACGTGTCCAAAGGGCTGCTAAAGACTTCACTTGCCCTCCACCACTGGTGTTTAGATCCTTAGAGGACACGTTCGAACGTGACTACGGCAGGATATCAGTCGAAGACCCGTCGAACACTATCGGGCACATTCATAGATGGAGCACGCGCTGTGCCCACAACACCGTGATGTGTAAACATATAACTACCCAACCCTGCATCGTATAGATACAGATAGGGTGATTTAATCACTCTCAGGTATCGCTGATATCAGCAAGAGAAATGGGGGTTCATTAGTATGTATAGGTAAAAATTTTAATCAGAAAGAGTTAGATATACACAATCTTGTATGTTTAGTTTGCATTTCAGGTTAAAATCATAAGTATTGAATAACTCTTGAAGACTTTAATTACTGAAGGAAGTTGATAGTCATGTTTTGCAGAAAACTGTAGACAATGTTATGCAGATAACTGCAGTTCGTTTTTTGACCCTACTAGACAGTTCAATTAATTTTGGTTTCAATAAGTAAGACACAATTTTAAGGTATCAAACACACTTTTTTATTCAATATAGTCTTCCCGATTTATAAATTACATCCCTGAAGTATGGATCTGCAAGGGCTGCTAAACTCGCATTTACCGCCCTCATGAGTTGAGGAATATTAAAAATGTTAGTTGAGGCGGATATCAAGGATAAACAACTAGAGAAATGAGCTGGCTTTCAACGGTGGATAACATTTTTACCATCAAAATTGCAATGGAAAAAAGTAAAAAGTAACAGAGATACACATATAGCTTTCATTGATTTAGAAAAAGTATATGATAGCGTTCCAGTTTCACAAACAACTATGGCAGATGATGGAGAAAATGAATACTAAAGCCAATCTGATAAGAGCCATCAAGATGTATTATGAAGACAACACCGCCACAATAAATCTAGGAATAAAATAACAACTCCATTCAAAACATCTAAAGGGATGAGACAGGGATGTTGTCTTTCTCCTACCCTATTCAAAATTTATTTGGACGAGATAATGTAAAAATATGGGGTTAGGAGTAGGAGATGACAACCTGTTCGCACTATATTTCGCTGACGACCAAGTAATATTAGCTGAAGACGAAGAAGACCTTTCGTATATAATGAAAAAACTCAAAAAAGAATATGAAGCGACTGGATTGACTATAGATATGGCAAAGTGTGAGTACCTCTCCGTGGCCACGAAGGAGTTGAAAACTTAGACTTGGAAGATGATAAGATAAGAGGAGTGGAGAAGAGTAAATACCTGGGAGTGATTCAGAACAAATAATGTAGAAGAATTCGATATTGTTTATATACAAGTTTAGGAATAAGCTGAGTTAATACAAATTTCGAAGAAGACAAAGAAATTAGCTGATCACTCTGTATAACAAAACCCCTGAGGTTCTTCAAACTTTCAAATGAATTCTCGTCGGCACTGACTCCTGTAAAATTCAATTAATAAACATTCACTTCATCCACTAGACCGTCCTATCATTTTTGTTGTTTCCGCCGGCCTATGACCATTGTTGCCAACGCTAAATCGATACCACTGTCTAGCCCAGAATACGTATGCGTTTTCAATAAGCTAGGGAGGACTACAACAACAGTCACGAAACCTATAATTTCACCCTATACATTTTACATTAACGTCAGTTATTCCGAAACGGTTATATATCTGCAATGATGTATACTAATAGTTATTCTATTTTAAGTCCCGCTGTAGCTGAGCGTTGCAGAGCGGCGTTAAAGGGGAGGACGAAGGGTAGAACGGTCGATAATTGTGATTTATACCAAGCCGTCAGTTTTGACTTGTGGCATATTCGGTAACGCTGCATATTAGATATAATAAAATGAGTAGTGTTAGTTGTAGCTTCTCGTATCTAGCCAAAATCGAACAACACGATGTAATAAACGTAAATCTCATCTGGGGTAATGATTTTGTAGGGGAAGATCCAGGTGTGAAACGCAGAAGGGTTTGTGATGATGACTTACAAGGGTGTGATAAGAAAGGTTAACGAAGGTTTCAGCGTTGGAATTATAAAACCCTTAGCGTCAGTTGCTATCCATACAACAATGTTGTTCGAAAACATTGCAAATAAATAGCTTATGTATTTCACTTGCTTTCATTGAGCCATTTTGGTGGCTTGGAATATAAAGATTTAATTCAACTGGAATTGAAACGGGTCCAAGCTGCTTCCGTATTTTATATTTTTTTCAGCAGAAAATATAATCAGCATAATCATATATCATGGTATATACATGAAATATACGTTAATATATCAATGAGTTTCATGAATTAGGTGGACATGTCAGTTCTTATTGTTTGTCAATAGATGGCTCCAACAGTAGGAAGTGCTAGTAGTTAACACATCTAAAATTTCATGAACCAAGCTCAGTCATATGGCAACTGTTGATTTTCTTTTTTATTAGTTCATCTGTAAGAAAGGCACGGTTTTCTTCATGTTTGATCGGTGAATAGCCTCAGAAGATGTACTGTATGATCACTGTAAGTCTCTTTTTCCCTTCCAACATTCGATAAATGTTGGATCGCCATTCTTAGAAAAAAGTGTAGCCAGCACTGTGTCAGCTCGAGGTACCTGAATCATCTCATTAATAATTCAATCAATGAGCGTGTTAATAATTATTAGAACTAGGGTCTTATGGCTATAGTTAAGCCTTCAGGGAACTGTGACCATGGAGATCTTTGTTCTCTATCCTTCATTCACGGAAACCTTAGGAGGTCATCAAAGGCGTTTATAAAACCGACAGCTTTCTAAGGACCCATGAGCGTTACCCCTTGGGAATCCAGGAACGATTTCCTGACATGAAATACTGACTAGCCAGCTCTGGACCCCATAATACCATGTGTTCAGCTGTTGCTGCTCCTGATCTACAGAGCCTGCAAATCTCTTTTAGTGACTTTTCAATCGATATTTCTACCCTTAGTGCCACCATCATCCGAAGCTCAGCTCGTGACAGCTTCAGGAGTTTTCTGGAAAAGATAGCTGAAATCAATTTTTGGACTCGGTTAGTACAGAGAGCTTCTTTATGGGGCTTTTCTGGTATTCAAGTACAATTGCTGAAGCACTGCCTTATATCGGTCCTTTCAAAGTCCACAGAAAACTTAGGTCTCGCATGTGTTAACCTTAATACACTTTCTGCAAGTTTACCAGCTTTTTCATTTCCTCCACTACTACAATGCCCTGTCACCCATAGTAGAGTGACATATTGTCTCTTGTCGGTTTTTTAAGGTGTTACGTCATTACCAGGACAGCAGAGACTCCTGGTAGTGTGACAATTTCTGATATGTTTTTATAGAAAGATCAAACTTCCTTATCGATATTAACACGATATAACCCAATCTGCTGACTTTTCCATACTATACAAATGAATTTTTACGAAAGTATCCTGTCAGCAGTCCAACCGTCATCTAAGGCTCAGCTTTTGACAGCAACAGGAGCTTTGTGGTATAGGCAGCTGAAATCACCACAAAATTTTCGGCCTCAGTACGTCCAAAATGGTTTTTAAGGGCTTTTCTTTTATTCAACTACAATTTTGCTGGCGCGGTTCCTCTATTAACTTTTTAAGTCCACAGAAAAGCTCAGATTCAGCAGGTATTAACCTTGATACACTTTCTGCATCTTCATAGGCTTTTTCATTTTCTTCAACGGTACAATGCCCTGGCGCTCATAGTAGAGTCACTTTATTGCCCCGTGTCAGTTTTTTGGTGTTACTACACCACCAGGTCACCAAAGACACCTGGTAGAGTGATAATTTCTTGACTGATACTTCTTTATAAAAAAAATTCGAAATACCACCTTGAACTTCTCAATCGAAGTCAAAATAATACAACCCTAATAACAGAAACTCACACCAAGGAAAATTCTCGGTCTACAATTCACCAAGGAAAACTCAGCAATTACTCAAGCAACCACCCGATCAACCATAAATTTCCTTTCGACAATTAACGAAAAATTCTGACTAAGGGGAAAATCTTGGTCTCTGCCGATCCAGGTCCTAATGCAATTTAGATAGAGCCCCAACTTTTTAATATCCATAAATTGTAATAAAAGCTAATGGGTCGTGGTACATTCGCGCCTCGGAAGCGATTTTAATTCGGCTGCAACGAACGAGGGGGGGCAAGGGTAGCAAGGGGGCAAAGAAAAGCCGTCTAGAAACAAAATCGCAGACGTGAATCAATTTCCCGCCTAATCCTTTTCGGGCCTGGGAAGTTGGTCGGCATATTTGGGAATTTGGAAGTAATATGCCCATACTGAAAGTTGGAAGGCAGACGAAGGGGGTTTTTGAATTTATATTATAAGTTCCGGAAGTTTTGTAGCCTGGTCTTCGAGCCGGATTTTCGCAAGAAATGCTGATGAAAATAAACTGATCAGCGGAAAGAAAGGAGAGAGCTGCGCAAAGTTGATAAGAACAGATTTTCTTATTAAGCTATTGATGCGATACAAAAAAAAAATAATTGATTTATGCGTAATGGAATTTTGCTAACTTTTAATCCTTCCCGCATAAGATTTTATTTCCAATATTGATTGCAATTCAATTAACAGTGGATTACTAGTATGAATCTGTTTAATTTTTATCTGGATGTGAATCATTTTTGATAGCTTGTTCTACTTAAACGAGTGCTATATCGTTTTGCCTTATGTCTGATATTTCGAATTTTTGAGTCGAAAATGGTCTCAACCGATAGGGTTCGACATACGGATGACGGATTCGCGGTCAAATTCAATTCTGTCCGAGGACGGTCCGTTAGCACGAAAACGATTTCAAGGACAAAATATTGAATTTTATGTATTTTGTAGACCAATGGTTTTATCCATATTTTGTTTGTACATTCAGCTACACTTTCAAGATATCCATTCAAACCGAATAACAGAAAGAAGGGAGTTATGTTTTAATGGAAAATAAGAATGTGTCAACTTATTCGTTGAATAAATCTAATATTTCAATCAGCACACACTTTTACTGGTAAACTGAAAATTTTTACCGGGTTTTGATCTCTGATGTGCTCTCGCATTATCCGCTAAAATGCATGGTGTCCCATCTAAATTTTCCTCCGCTGGTAGTGTGGAATACAAATACGCAACTAAAATTCACATACTATGCATATTTTTGTTTAAAATTAGAAGAAGCCCCGGACTTTATTTCTTTCACATTGACTCATACAGGGTCTACCTTCAAAGTGGCCAAACTGTAAGGTGATTAAAAAAGTGATTTGCAAATAAAAAAAGTAATTATTGAAAAACTTTATTGGTCTTCACTCCCAGTCTATAGAACGAAAATAATTAAGAAATTTTAAATTGAGATGAAGTGCTCTTGCAAAAATCTTCGCACTTATAGTCAGGAGCAAATTGGTTCTGGAAAAATTGTTGCCTAACAGTTGTTTTTTCATTTCAATTCCGAGGATTTTACAAGTTTGTCTGAAGAAGGTGTCTGATTGACACCGAAACGTTACATTATCCTTTTCATTTATTACCTTTTTTAGTTTTACTGTTAGGCAACAATTTTTTCAGAACCATTTTGCTCCTGACAAATAAGTACAAAGTTTTACCAGAAGCACTTCATCTTAATTGAAATTTTTTTAATTATTTCTGTTTCAGAGATTGGGAGAGAAAACCTATGAAGTTTTTTAAATGCAGAATCCTTCCAGATTATATTTCAATCGATATCTAAAAACTGTCAAATAACACATGGTCGAAATGTTGATTCTAGAGAAAAAACTCGAAATATTTCGTGAAATAAAGTAATGTTAAATTGTAGAATAACCGTCCACATTTCGACCATGTGTTATATGACATTTTTGTTGCAAATCACTCGGATAATCACCTCTTGAAGTTTTGCCACTTCAAAAGTAGACACCCTGTATACTTTTTGCCATATACCGTCGTGATATATCGATTAATTAGCCCTATTTAAGCACCATTGAGCAATTCCAAAGCCAACCTGGTTACATCGATTTCGGCAATTTCACTGAGGAAGAAGACCCTCAGTTTCACACTCTTAAGACGTCTTGAATGACGGAAGATCGTATGCTCGTGGGAAATCCATTTACGAGTCGGCTACACCGGACACTTTGAACGGATTCCTTCGGTTAACACGATCATCAGGTGACATCGACAGGTGTTTTGTCACTTTAAGAAAGTGATGTACTCTTCTGTACCTAATTGAGTGGAAATTTGGTTAAAATAGTTATAGATTTCTTCTAAGACAGATATCGAAAATAGGGATTTACGCTCGTTTATCAACGCAAACGTCATCTTTTTCTGGCAACTATATAAAAATATTAAAAGCAAGTGAAAAATTCAAAAAACCAAAAATGTAGGAAGTTTCTGCTCCTTGTCCATATTGGAAAAAACAGAAATCCAATCTGACTATTCTGGGGGCTATTGGTTTTCTATTCATTCATGAGTTCTTCTTTACTTATCAAATCCTTATCCTACCATGAAAATTTCAATTTTGAAGTCGTTCGTTCCGGAAATAATCGTGTTTAGGCCCGACTTTCAGCCAACCATGAACTCACAGATATGTGGACATTTTGACAAATGTCGGTTACAAATGTTAGTATTAATCAAATATGCACTTTTAAGATTAAGAAAAATGACAAACAAAAAATTCTTTGCCTTTAAGGAGGCTAACCTAACAAATTTTTGAAACATAGATAAATTGAAAATCGTAATCATCGAAATGAATACAATCTTCAATTTATAGGCCCACAGAACCTTCTTCAGGCGGACTGGGATGATTATTCAAGATGTTGTCAATGAGGGAAGAAACAGACCGTTTCGGCATTAGGCCTCGTCAGTGTCCCATATCCCTCAGAGATAGCATCCTATTGAAAAACTTCTACATTTACCACTAATTGTAAGAAGCTATCTAGTAGTAACTAACAGATGATGACATTTAGTAGTGTCAAATGAGAAGTTCAATCATCACAGATCGCATGCTGAAAGCACTGATTACTTCCTCTTCACTCTTTGAGATGTTAGCAGTGGGCCTACATCCTACATCAGGCCCTCAATGCAAGTTTCTCCGAGTGATGGAAACACTCAATATTTTGGCGACTGTGAAGTCAAGTGATTTTAAGATGAAGAAAAATGACAAACAAAAAATTTTTTGCCTTTAAGGAGGCTAACCTAACAAATTTTTGAAACATAGATAAATTGAAAATAGTAATCATCGAAATGAATACAATCTTCAATTTATAGGCTCACAGAACCTTCTTCAGACGGACTGGGATGATTATTCAAGATGTTTAAAAAAAACATCCAATGTATCCAATGACTAGTCACTCGAAAATCAAATCATGAACACACGTTCTCAAATTTTTATTATTTGTGCAGAACACTGCACTCCAAACTCAAAATTGAAAGTTCTAATAAGGTATTAATTATGCATTACATCTGCAGGATTTTTTTATTTAAAAAACATTCTAATCCCATCTTGAAATTACTGTTTTTATCTTGTCATAACCAGGATAAAAAAGAATATAACAAAATCTTTTTCTTCATCCTTCGAGCTGGATTCGTATGGTAGTAAAAATGGAAAAAACTTTTTGAATCATAAGGAAGAAGAAACTAATGCAAACTATTACGTTATATGCACTTATAGGTACGATTAATTGTTTATACATTTGAATAATGAAAAATAACTCCTATCAAATAATCCCTTGGTTTTCTCTGTAAATTTTAATGACTAAAATACAATTTTAGTGTAAATGATCTTGTTGATTGTCGTTTTGTGGTTACTGCAACTTAAACTGAATATTTTGTGTATTCGATACACTGTAGCAGTATTGTCTTTATATCTCACTCGAAACAATTATGCATTATTCTGGCTTCCGAAATATTCCCTTCGGGAACGAAGAAAAATATTTACTTCCATGAAACAGCTGTTGAACTCATTCACCCTTCCATTCACCCTTTCAAACTTCGATTTCAGGCACTCATTGTGACACTTTCTCCCCAAAAGCGCCCTTCCCATCCAACAAATATTTACCCCGATCTCAATTCATCAGCTGACAAGATAACCCGGATGACTCAGTGCTTATCCGGGGAATTCCACGCCATTTTCTCTTTTCCGCACGCCCGGAATGTCAACCGCTTATCAGTAACCATTAACCATGTGCCCCATTAGGTGATTAAATTCACCATCGAAGACGGGGTGCAGATTAGAGAGGCCCAAGCGCGTAATACCGGCATTACCATATTAAATGAGCCGCTGAATTTGTTTCTTAAAATGCTATCATATCCGAACACACCCCTATGATGACAGTTGGCATAAAGTGTGGGCCAATTAAGCTCTCGAAATTATTTTTAAGCACGAAGTGTACGTGTTGAGTGCTTTTTTCGGCGAGTTTGTTCAAGGGCGGTTTTTGGGCGCCACCCTGTTGATAAGGGTGATGAACAGCTTTCAGTATGCTTTGGATATGAAGGATTTTGCTAGTCCATGTTTGATGTGAAATATATCTATTTATCTATAGATATCCAGAGTAACAGACTATATTACACTACAGAACATAAAATTATTACACTGTTTTGCAGGTTGTATCATAGAAATAGACTTCGTTATAGTCGAATACTTATAAACTCTATACCGCTAACATGGATCCACTTCTCCAGTACAAATTGAAGCAGCGTTGACGTGGTACAATGGCCTACAATTTCACTGCGCAGGCGCCAAAACATGACCTCGACTAATTCAAATAAAGACTCATCATATGAAAATAACTGAAAATCATAACCTCAATTTTTCACGTCTTGTCAAATTTCAGTTTGCACATGCGCAGATGATTGAAGGGGGCCATCGTAAATGGCAACTAGATTGCTTCAACTTTTATTTCACTTTAGGCGTATAGAGTTTTACAGGTATATGGTTATAGTATATTTCTATGGGTTATGAGGTCAATTTTCTGGCTGGAATGACAAATATATTGATTCCATGGAATCCTATGGTCTTCATTCCAAGCATGTTGGAGTAGCTTCAACTCATCAGTATCTCCTTGTTGGGCTAATCCTTTATGTTCTTTGATTAGAACATTTGGGGGATTGTAGTTTCTCCAATATTGGCTCAACTGAAAGATACTTCTTCAACATAGCTGTAATGTAATGAATATCATATCATTTCATGGGGCGAAGCTTAATGTCAAAAGAAGAAAAACGAAGATGATAAGAGGCAGCAGCTTTTATGTCACTAACCAAAAACCCTCTCAGTCAAACGTCTGTTGACCTAAAAAACACTAAACCACTTGATCTTCAATGATTTGATCCAGAGTAAAACAGATCGAACGAATATTATAACTGAATAAATCCAAAATATATCAATGTCATGAGATTATTTGAAATCAAGAGCTGACAAAATACATATTATAAAACAAAAAGATCCCTAGTTGAGTTTTGTGCCAAACAGGTTACCATGCTATTTGACGTATGATATAAGAGTACAGGGAAAACCTCAGTAGAAGAAGAAACCAGGGCCGTAGCTAAAGATGTTTTTGAGGTAGGGCAATGGATGTAACGGATAGGGCAGAAGTAAAAAAAAATTACTCGATGTGATCTTTACCTACTATTACTATTTTTTAAGGTAGGGCATTGGAAATTAAAGGTAGAGCATTGTCCCATTTTGCCCCGCCTAGCTACGGCCCTGGAAGAAACTGTGTCTCACCGTTTTCACAAAATTAAAACTGAATACAATTCGAGTATTGGAGGATTTCTGAAAATTTTTATTTTCTTCATTGAATCCAACCGGTAACCTTCTCCAAGTGATAAGAAGTCCATCCATAAAACCATATGCTGTATAGAGCCAAAAGTGAATTATTATTTCTCTAGGAAATGTTACTGAATTTCAGGCTGTCTCAAGCGAACAATATCGAATTTCTCAGGAATACAGTTCTCCAATATCTCTATTTCTTCGAGAATAACATACGTTCAAATTCTCTTACATCTTCTATAATAATCCATCTTCAAAAGTCCTTACGTCAAGAATACAAACGTTGAGTAGCTATTGTGGTATTATGAAGGGTGCAAACACCGTGTTGCCATATCAATAGTGGAGGAGTCGTTAATAATTATCAACCCCTTTCCAAGGGGTAGCTTATATCTGTTCAGATTATGCGTGTTCCACAAATGGATTAAAGTAGTTCTACCGGAAATACTCATAATGACGTGGCATATGCGGTTCCTAGATAAAAGGACTTATTGCTGTCACTTCATCAATGGGGTAGTTTCAACAGAGTGGTACAAGGGAGGTCAAACAATGGGTTGTGCGAAAGTAAAGAGAGCTGAGAACTGCCAAATGTTTTTGAGGGTGAATCAAAAATTTTCTGGCTCGTCGATGAAAGAATAAGATGGATGATGATTGATGTGGTATGAAAGACTTAAAAATGTGTAATTTATTCCGAGGGAATATGCTAACGAGGTCAATGTGTTTTCTTTAGGGTTTTTAACTTCATGAAGGCTTAATGAAGTTCAAACAGCGTAAGCTCACTTCATGTGAGAGCAGGTGGTTGCTTCCCATGTTAAGATTGTACTCTGATCTTGAAAAAACAGACAATATGTGGGAATTCCTTAACCATATATTGTATTTTTTCTTGAATTATATCCGTTGTGATTCTGGTGAAGAGATAATATCACCGTGTCAATCTAGTATTTGTTTCGTATGGTTATTCAATTTTTTGCCGCACCTCAGGAGTTACTTTCGTCTCAGTAAAAACATGAAGAAACTGTTAATGATCTATGCAGATGCAGATTTGGAGAAGTGTAAACTATGAAATTATGAATGCCTGATCATCAGTTCACAATGCAGGTAGTACCTGTGTGGGGAAATCAGCTCCTCCAAAAAAGCTTCAGCTTCTGAGATTCACCAGAGGTCTGGAACTCAGGTGCACAAATACCGTTTGGATTGAATCTTCAATACAGCTTTGGCCAATCCTTTTTATTGAGGTATTGTTTCGGCATGAAAGCATTCGGGAACATCTCAGAGCTTCAATATTCGCTGTCTAAATCCTTGTCACGATATTGAACATATGTATTTCAAACTTTTTCCATTTTTCGCATGGTGTTCTACTTATTTATTTTCAACACCAAGTCTATCATCAATTTTTATGTTGTTGAATAGGAATTTCTACATTCGATACTTTTATTTGCTTCATGTGGATTTCCTACTAAGTCGAATGCACTTGATTATAATGAAGAACATTCAATAAACAAGTTTTCGGAGTCTTGCGAGTAACTGCATAAGCCGAAAAAAGTGTACTGTCAGATGGCATTCGCCAAAGCATCATTTACCAATGAAAACATACCTACAAGTGATTTTCTGTTTCCGCATCGAAACTAATACATCTAGTCAAAAACAACGTGGAGTTTGATACCTATGGTCAATTTATGAAAAGCAATAGTGAATTATTTGATACACATGTCTGTAAACAAATGCAAGCGACTTGGGGAGATTATTCCTCGATGGAAATAAGCAGGGGTAGTTCATATAATTTTTTTTCGAATTCGACCTCCTTTCCAAGATACAGTCTTCGGAAGGCGATGACGAGTTAACCAAAAAACACTGAGTCATAAAACTATACATAAAATGATTGATTAAGTAGATGTTACTCACACAATTTTTTAGATCTTTATTATTAGTGGGGATAATAACAACTCCTCATGATTTTACTTCAAAAATTGTTTTTGTGGGATAGATTTCCGAAAAATGAATTCTCTTATGATTCCCATTGAATTCTGGAGAAAAAGTCTCTCGCAAAATTTCGATACTTTCCTCGGAATAAATTAAAACTTACCAGCATCCGTTTCATCGTATGTTCCATAGAATGAATATTCTACAATTTTATTTATGCTCAAACTTTGTTTTGACAAAAGAAAAGACATTTTGAATGATTCTTTCTACAATTTTCAGTTTCAGAAGAGTAAGTTTTCATATTGTTCAAGAAAATTATGGACTGTATCGAAATTTGCGAGAGATTTTTTTTCTCCAGAATTGAATGGGAAATCATGAGAAAATATGATTTTTCGAAAATCTATCCAACGAAAACAATTCTTGAGTGAAAATCATAGGGGGTTGTTATTAAAAAATCTCAATAATAAAATTATGAGACCTAAAAAATTTTTGTGAGTAATACGTACTGAGTGCTTCATATAATGTATAGTTTTATGACTAAGTGTTTTTTAGGACTCCTAAACACCTGTAAAATTTCGCGAATTTGAGCAGATGCCTCACTTCAACCAGACAGATCACCCTGATCCCGTATCATGAACACATTCAACTGAAATCAAACACCACAAACATATTCACATTAAATTACGGTCTAAGCAAGCTAATTCATCAAGTCCAACCATTCCCAACCATATTTTTCATCGCTTATGCATTTTTCTCTGCGACCGTGAACCCCCCTCACATGTCCCCCCAAGGTAGGTGCAAGCAACATCATCAGATAAGCTCGGGGTCATCAGTTATACGACGATGATTTGTTACATCCTTTCTTCGTTATTCTTTCGCCTTAAATTAAATATTTGCATAACTATCGTATGTCATACCGGTGAAAATTATCGGAGTGTAACTGAAAAATGAATAAGCTGAAGATTTCTCCGAGCCCGATAAGGATATTCGCTTATGAAATATATTCAACACCTAGCATACGTCCTCCTCATACGTGCAGCGTTTTTTTGGAGGTCCTTTCGTTTCTCGACGTCGTATATAAAAGGGTATTTATCAAGTGATGCGGTATCACATAAATTCAGGCGCGATAATATCTAAATCAACAGTAACGCCTGTTTTGGAACTTTGGAAGAATGAATTTAATTCCGCCGAGGACAAGCATAATTGTTTTAGTGTGTTTATTTTGAGGGAACTGCCCAGTCGTGTTTATCGGAGTCCTTTCGAATATTTGCAGATAATATCGCGCGTAATTGCTATTTTCGAACGGATCAGAGGAGGAATGCTTTGGAGATGAGAGCACAGTTAAAAATGTTTTTTGTTTTATGATTTTTACTGATGTTATTCCCGTACTCGTTTTTCGGCCAGAAAGAAATGTAATTTTGAAAGGCCAATATTCATATTCAGCATTCTAGCAGATAATTTCAAAATGTGACAAGGGTGAGAGGTTCAGTTGTTGACACCATGATAGTGATTGACACTGTGCACTTCTATACCGATGTAATCAACTATTTGTGCTATCTAGGGTTTTTTAATCTGTCTCTTCCTATTTCAGAATGACTTAATTATTTCTGTTTGGGTCAAGTACAATAACGTCAGGTTATCATCCTGAAAATATCATCATAAGATATTTGGCGTGAGATTTTGCAGTAGTGTCAATAAGTGTATTTGTTAGAGTTTACTTAAGGATAAAGACTGCATACAATTGCGTTATTTGCCGATTTTGCTATGTTTCAGATTCGTTATTTTCCTATTTTTGTAAGGCTCCAAAGAATATTCAATTGATGTAAGTAATCTTTCAATTATTACTCTATTGAGTTTAATCATATGTCAATAACTGTGTCAATAATATAACATGGAACAGTGATGGACGTAGGCTATATATATATATATATATCTTTTGAAATCAAGAGCTAACATAATACAATACATAAGGCTATAACCTTAATACATAAATCATTGAACGGTTTACGTACATCAATTAAATACATATTCCTTGGAACCTTCCAACCAATAGGAAATTTCTCACGAATATGAAACAAAACAAAATTGGAAAATATACGAATGTATGTTTATTATATCGGTATATATGTGAAGATCACTAATACTTTTGTTACTTCTTTGTTTAATATGGAATAAAATTGTCTGAATCTTCTTAGTTCCCTATATTTTCAGTATGAATGTCTCAATAAGCCATATAATGAGAATGCATGAGTGAGGAAAGCAGGATGATATATTAATCAAAATTGATGCAAAAGTGAGATGAAATGTCTATTACTATCATAGTGGGTGTCAATTACTATCGAAGTAGGTCATGACTATCAAATATGTAATTTCCACGAAATTTTCAATCAGTGATGAGACCAAAAAAAACAAATTTTATCGAGTTTCAATGATTTTTAGTCTACCAGCCTTACAGGCTGATTAGAACAAAAAGAGTCTGATCAAGTACTTTTTCCCTATGACTTCTGTAGACTGTATCTTAGGACTCCGCAAAGTTTTTCAACTTGGGTAGATGCTAAAAAACACCTTTTTTATTACTGAATCGAAAATGAATGTTTGAGTACATCCTTCATTAAGTTAAATATTTTTCAATCGAAGCAACATTCAGGATTACCATGTTGAAAAAATAGAAACTGCAAAATACCTACTGCATAGAAAGATGTAAATTTTTCAAACCTAACTGTCAAAAGACATTGAAAAAAACTCAAAAAATCATAACTTCAGAACTTCAAAAAATCGCATAACATACACGAGGTATTTTTGGATAGCCACAGATCTGAGGAATCTAAAAAATAATTTATTGACGTCAATCACCTGGACATCCTGTATAACAGGCCCCAAAATCCAATAGTTTAGTCCTGCTTTTATACTTTTACAGGTATTATCGGACTTCATTCATTCTGACTAAAATTCAATATATTCCTAACCTTGAACAGGCCATCCAGACCAACTTTTGAATCCATTTTTTCCCATCACGACCGCGGTTTCGCTTCCAGCGAAAGGTGCCAGCGAATCGTAGATCGTGCGGGGCAATATACAACGTTTCGAAAGCGAAAGTGTCATCAGGAGACGTTTCGAAATTTCCCTCATGAATGCGCATTATAATTCCGGTGTGAGCGAAATAAATGGAATACATTACGGTCCCTTTTAATGGAATTTATGAAAACGTGAAATTAACACCTTCGCGCCGACTGCGCTCTGTCACGATTTATTCAAATTCGCCTGTGCGCTAGTCGTAAGGTCTTTTTTGTCAGATCATATATTAGATGGGGTAGGAAATTAAAATTTCGAAATAAGCAGTAGAGAATGCAGTCCTAAGAACCCTATCCTAACATTCATCTTGCCATGGCGACTCGTTGATTGAAATCCTTTTTGCAGGATGATCATTGGTACGATTTCTACAATTTCCTTCGAGAAATTATGATTGGGGTAATGCAGAACATTGGAATCGTTGACGTGAAATTCTTGATAATAGAACATTCATTGAAATTGGGATATTTCCATATAACGTCGTTCAAATGCTAGAATAAAAAAAAAAACATAGAAATTAGAACAACAGAAAGGTACTGATAGGACAGAGCTTGTTCACTATGATTAGAATGATTTTATATGCGGTGAAGCTTCTAGAATATCGAAAGAAAAAAACAGAACCCTAGAAAATCAAAGGAAGCAGTCAATCATATGCTGATCTCACAACAATCTGGACTCCACTAATGAGATCCTGCTTAAAAACGATCGAATAAATTTATTTAAATGTTTGTCGTACTTTCTTTTTTGGCAGATCATAAAGGGCGAGAGGTTCAGTTGTTTACCTTCCGATATTGATTGACACTGTACATACAGGTTTGGAAATTCACATCTGAAATATACGATATACCATGCATCAGACAGAGAATTCTTCCCTCCAGTTGCACAGATGAATAGTCGAGACAATCACTTGCTGTAACACACTGAATTCAGTTGTCTTACTTCATTATTCTACTCTTGTCTCTCTCTTATCGTTTAGAGGAGCGTAATTCTTTAGTATGGTAGGCAACAGTAAATACTTGAATCGTGTATTACGGGCAGCCTGACAAATTAAAATTCTATACGTGTAGTTCGGGTTCCCTACCATACTGCGATAAGAGAGAGACAAGACTAGATATTTGCAGTAAGACAGTTGAATTCATTCAGTTATCGCACTTGATTATCTCGCCTATTCATCTGTGCAACTGGAGGGAAAAATTCTCTGTCTGATGCCTTGTATATCGTATGTTTTCGATGTGAATTTCCGAATCGGTATAGTCCATTCACGAAAGGTTGAGCCGTCGGTTGGGCATGGAAATTTGGCATATTCCACTGTGTATATTAACATTTTAGGTTACGTTCTTTATTTTCTTGTCAGATTGATACACAATGTTGTCAATATTGCATAGAGTTGTCTGACAACTCGTGAGCTCGTCGGAAGAGGCCGAGTACATTCGGCAACGATGACTTCATTTTACGTTATGACAGCAAATTCTGCCAACTTCAGATAAATAAAGAAACGCCTTCTATGTGCTCAACCTTTCGTGAACGGACTATATATACTGATGTAATAACCTATTGGCGCTATCCATAGTTTTTTCATCTTTCCCTACAGTCCTTTGTATTAGTGTCGATAAGTGTATATATTAGATTTAACTTAAGGATAGGAACTTCACATAATTGCGTATATTTTGCGATTTTGTTGTGTTTCATATTCATTCAGTTTTCTACTATTTGGAAGGTTCCGAGGAATATTTAATTGATGTAAGTATATCCTTCAATGATTTATATATTGACATAGGGTTCAACCTCAATATATAAATCAAGGGTTTACTTAGATCAATTAAATATTCCTCGGAACGACTATGTAACATAACAAATCGAAAAATATACGCAACATATGAATACACTTATTGACACTACTGCAAAATCTTAATCCAAAAAGGTATCTAATGATGGCGTTTTCGTAATGATAACTTGAGGAAATTGAACTTGACCCAAATAGAAAAAAATCTTTATGAAATATGAGCAGACAGAAGAAGGAACCCTAGATAGCACAAATAGTTTATTACATCGGTATATATGTGAAGATCATTAATACTTTTTGTTACTTCGTTGTTTATATGGAATAAAATTGTCTAAAATTTTTATTTCTCTTGTATTTTTAGCATGAATGTCTCATTCGCCCATATAAAGAAGATGTAAGAGTTGAGTGAGAAAATGAATGATGATATACCCAAAATTCAAGCAAGAGCGAGTGCAAGAGTGAGGTAAAATTATGTCAATATCTATCATACTGATTGTCAATCACTTTCGAAGTATGTCAATGACTATCAAATATGTAACTTCGAGGAAACTGGTGTCACTGGATTCCCATCAAAAAAGTGTCTGTATAATGTTTTGTTTCAACTTTATAGGACAAAAGGAGATAATGATCAAAGTTAAAATTGCCAAATTGTCAATATTGGTTCATTACTCGAAAACAAAATATTATAGAGCTATGTGGTTGACAGCATTATGAGTATCTCGAAAAAAGATAACCGCAGTGTGCCATTCATTTTTCTCCACTTCGTAGGGTTAGAAAGTTGTTGTTCAGGAATCACCCTGTACAAACAATAATTCAGAATGATATGAACCACTTTTTCCACCTGATAATTTCTCTGTGACAGTTTGCGATTGCTGCGATAAGAGATGTAGGGAGAATATATCAAGAATATGGAAAGCAGAGATTGTTTTAACTATGAGGTAACTGACAGTACAGTCGCTTTTACTGCCGTAAATCATTCGTAGGAATTATTGCTGCACGACATGCAACTGGAAATCTGCATGCGACTACAGCGATTAGCTCAGGACAATAAAATAATATCTGACGGCAAGTTTCTGCAGGAAATTAACTGAGGTAAACCAACAGAGGAATGGGAATTAAATGTAATAATCTTGTGGGAGTAATTACTTCAATTATTCATTCTAATCACGTGAAATCGATATGGTTCAGCTTTGAAATCATAGATATTCGTATACCTATGTCAAATAGGACCTTTGCTACATATTATCAACAACTCTCTGGCTACTGGAGTGTTCCTGATAGACTGAAGTATGCAACAGTAAAACCAGTGTATAAGAATAGGGGTGACCGATCTAATATTGGAAATTATAGACCTATCAGTTTGCTAACATCCTTCTCTAAGATCTTCGAGAGGTCTCATGGTTTTTCTGGAGTCAACCAACGTATTCAGTGACGACCAGCATGCTTACCGTAAGGGCAGATCTACTAAATCTGCATTGTTTCAATTCACAAAGAGGGTTCTAGATGCCATGGAAGATGGAGATATGGTGGCCGTTCTGATGCTGGATTTACCGAAGGCATTTGACACGGTGAGACATGATATTCTTCTCATGAAACTTAAAAGATGCGGCATAAGAGGAGTTGCTCTCAACTGGTTCAGATCATACTTGTCTGATAGGAGACTCGATGATCCGCAGTGCCTTATTTCCGGATCTGATTAGACTTAGCAAGCATATTATGAATGGGCTCACCAATTGGTTCAGAGACAACAACTTACTCTGTAATGAACACAAGACCGATGTAATATTTTTCCTAACACCTCAGTCCCAGATTGATATGCCTGAACATGTAGACCTTGGTAACAACAGTCTTAAAATCAGTAAATGTGTGAAATTCCTGGGGATGTATCTTGATTCGTCACTGACTTGGGACACACATATCCAGTATGTATGTTCCTGTCTAGCTTCTGTTTGTTACAGTCTTCGCATTCTTGTTAAGCACCTCGATATAGATACCTTAAGAAACTGTATATTTTGCAAATTTTGAATCCCGAATTAGATATGGAATAATGTACTATGGCAACTCACGTGATATCATTATGCAAAAAAAAAGCCCTGCGTTTAATACTTGGTCTCGGTAGATTGGAATCTTGCAGAGGTAAATTTAGAACTTGTGGTATACTAACAGTAACGGCCATATATATACTTGAATGCCTTATGTATCTATTTGAAAACAGGCATATTTCATCAATCTGCTACCTCTTAAACTTCACAATACAAAGTCAATCAATTATAGAGTTCCTAGGCACAGGCTCACTTAATATGAAAGTGGAGCATTTTATAACTGTATCTCACTTTTCAATAAGCTACCCGTAGATATCAAAGAAGAGATCAACAAAAATATCTATAAAAGAAGGTTAACATCACTGCTTACAACTACTGAACCATATAGTATTGGAGAATTTATGAATATCTCGATTTAATTGTTTCTGATATGTTTGCTAAAATTTTTTCCTGTTATTTTACTATAGGTATTATATTAGTATATGTGTATATTGTTGACACTATTTCTCAAGATGTAAATGCATTCTGAGTGAAATAAAGATTGTTATTATTATTATTATAAATATGTTCAGCTCCTGTGAACGCGCTCCTGATGCATTTTATGATTTGAATTCTGCGAAATTGAGTGAACATCAAAGGGAAGGTACAGTGGAGGGAAAAAACTAGTTTAGTGCGTCATTTTCGGAATTTTCGTGAATTCGTAAAGTCAACATAAAGGATATTTCGTTTCACTATAATATCAGATTATCGTCACAAGTGGTTTTTCACCCATTTTAAGAAGCATTGTTCTATTTCAAATTCACAAAGTTTCCAGCTAACATTAATTAATTTGTCCAGCAAGAATACATGAATACTTTATACTCTTTCAAAGTAGAACCAGTCCTATTGCGTAAGCGAATGAAGAAATAAATGATGATTTCATTTCATCTGCGCTACAAAACGCCTACCAAAAGCATTACTTGTACCTAATAATCACCTCGATGTCTCTGTCTGTGAAAAATTAATTTAATTGCAGGCCGACCGTAATGAACTTCTGTTCTTTGGGAAGAGCCAAATGGAATGAATTCGATAAAAAATAAATGAGGGCTAGTTGGGAAAAACGCTTGGACAGGTCGATATGTATTTTAGATGCGCATTTTTTCCAAACAAAAATAATTATATAGTGTGTGTCATGTGATAGTGGCCGATACCAACTATCTTATTTTGTATACAACCCTCTGTACATATTAGTGTTTTGAATTCTTCAGAAAATTCTAGACATAATTCTAGTTCAATGTTCCATATTTCATCTTGAACTGTATCGGAAATATTACTTAAGTGTTGTCAGATGTATTACAAAAAATAATATTATTAAAAATCCTTTCATTTCACAAACAATGTATAAAAAACAAAAATATGTATTTCAATGAGAGAAATGTTCAGAATGTTCACCGTGAGGTCTTGTGAAATGAAATAACGTTTTTTTTTATGTTAATTTTTGTAACACATCTGAAAACACTTAATATTTTCGAAACAGTTGAAGGTAGGTATGGGACATTGTACATGAATTATGTCTACAATTTTCTGCACAGCCCAAAAAACTAATAATTTACAGGGGGGTCTATTTGAAATGAGAAAGTTGGTATCGGCCACTGTCCCATGACCCACCCTATATAATCATTTGTTTTTGGAAAAATGCGCATCTAAAAATACGAATCGGAGTGTCGAAGCGTTTTTCCTAACACTCTCTCGTTTATTCGTTATCGAATTTATTCCATTTGGCTGTTCTACACTGTATATTGATGTATTTTTGAGTTATTTCTATCAACTTTGTTCGCTAGCCACCGTCAGAAAATCACTTTTGGCTCTAAACTTTCAGAAAAGCAACTTTCGACACTGTTTGAGAATGTTTATCATTTTTGACAGTTGTCAGAAAGCTATTGATGACTTTAATGTATTTTGATACATGCAGTTTTCAAACCACAAACCCACCGTTTTGAAAATATATCGAATAAATTGGGAGGAGATGGAAAATGACATTTTTTCATCTATTAATGAAAATAAATCGGTCTCTGTTCATCCGATCAGAATGATTAATACCTCATTTTATAGGTAAATTAATTCTCTACAAACGCCCAATCGACCACTTTTTTCCATAACCTACCGTTTTGAAAATATATCGAATAAACTTGGGAGGAGATGGAAAAATGACAATTTTTCATCTATTAATGAAAATAAATCGGTCTCTGTTCATCCGATCGAAATGATTAATACCTCATTTTATAGGTAAATTAATTCTCTACAAACGCCCTATTGACCACTTTTTTCCATAACCCACCGACTCGAAAATATATCGAATAAACTTGGGAGGAGATGGAAAATGATATTTTTTCATCTATTAATGAAAATAAATCGGTCTCTGTTCATCTGATCAGAATGACAAATACTTCATTTTTTAGGTAAATTTATTCTCTACAAAAGCCCTATTGACCACTTTTCTCCATAACCTACCGTTTTGAAAATATATCGAATAAACTTGGGAGGAGATGAAAATTGACATTATTTCATCTATTAATGAAAATAAATCGGTCGCTGTTCATCCAATCAGAATGTTGAATACCTCATTTTATAGGTAAATTAATTCTCTACAAACGCCCAATGGACCACTTTTTTCCATAACCTACCGTTTTGAAAATATATCGAATAAATCGGTCTCTGTTCATCCGATCGAAATGATTAATACCTCATTTTATAGGTAAATTAATTCTCTACAAACGCCCTATTGACCACTTTTTTCCATAACCCACCGACTCGAAAATATATCGAATAAACTTGGGAGGAGATGGAAAATGATATTTTTTCATCTATTAATGAAAATAAATCGGTCTCTGTACATCTGATCAAAATGACTAATACTTCATTTTTTAGGTAAATTGATTCTCTACAGAAGCCCTTTTGACCACTTTTCTCCATAACCTACCGTTTTGAAAATATATCGAATAAACTTGGGAGGAGATGAAAATTGACATTATTTCATCTATTAATGAAAATAAATCGGTCGCTGTTCATCCAATCAGAATGTTGAATACCTCATTTTATAGGTAAATTAATTCTCTACAAACGCCCAATGGACCACTTTTTTCAGTTCTTTCAGACTGGATCTTATTGTCGAATCCCAGATGATTTTGACACGAAGAGGTGGTTGATCAGTGGGATTTTCGCTTATCGACATGTTATCTATTTCCTTCAATTTCCATCGACTGAAGTAACTCCTTTTGATATTATGGAAGTATAAAATCCTCTGGTCTTCATTCAAAGCGTTTTGGACAAGCTTTGACTCATCAGTGTCCCAGAGTTGAGTTTTAATTTTTTTTTTCGCCGACTACGAAATAAAAGGTGATTTTAATGTGTACGAAATTGAGCATTAATGACCCATTTTAATGCTCAATTTTTTGGCTATTTTAATGTGCAATCCTCATGGCAACCGTTCACAAAGTATTCAGAAGCACTACGAGAAATGTCAAAACTCTACTGGAACATAGATACATAGAAATTTCATTATGACAAATGTATGTCTTGTGCAGAATGAAAATGTATTTCAATGTATTTCAATCAAGAATTCATACACAATTCATACTGAGATCGTCGGAAAAATCTTGTAATCAACTCGGTTATTAATCGAGCGACTAATAGTCTCGAACTAATAAAGCGTTCGCTCCGCTCATGCTTTAAAATATCTTTACCATTAATCGCTGTCTTTAATAACATTGTTGATTAAATTAATATTAATGTTCTTTGATTTGAACGTTTGAGGAACGCTCAGTTTCTCCAATATAGGCTTTACTGCAGTCACGAGGTACTCATTCAAATATGAAGTCTTTGGTTTTTCTTATTATCAGGTTTAATTCAAGTTAACTGAAATTGTCCGTTCAACTTAAACGTCCTGAAGAATTCGAATTCTCAAGTCAAAACCTGGGTAAGTATCTCGTTTCTCATGGCAAAGGATGAAGTGTTTTCATCGGTTTTTTCGTATGATTAACAATATTTGAAATATCACTTCCCAATATTTTTGAAACGACCACAACTGAAAAATTAACAGATGATCACCACAACTGATTATATTTCGACCCATCATTCAGAAGCATTGTCTTCTTACAATTCCTCCAAGTTTCCAGCCAACATCCATTAATTTTTCCATCAAGACTACATGAATACTTTATACTCTACCAACCGTTCAAAGTAGAACCAGTCCTTTTGCGTAACCGACGAAGAAATAAATGATGACTTCATTTCATCTGACTCCAAAACGAATTAACAGCCTCCCAAAAGCCTGACTTGTAAAAAAAACTGTATCCATTGCGTCTTCCACCAAAATAATCACCTCGATGTCTCTGTCGGTGAAAAATTAATTTAATTGCTGGCCGACCGTAATGAACTTTTTTCGCCTGGCGTGACCTCTCGCCGCTGAGTGCTGGTTGGGCCGGTCCGGTCGTCGTAACTCACGACGCCCAACGCCCTTTTTTGGCCGGTTGGTCGCCGCTTTCAATTTACGCCATGGGATCATCGCTTTTTCGTTTAGCTTCGATTCCGCGATTTTGTTGAAGATATCCTGAACTGGTTCTGGTGATTTTCTGCAGATCTGGCTCTTGAGCTCTGTTATCTTGTAGCTATAAGGACGTTCAATACTATATAGTGAGCCTGTCAGAAAGCAAACGATTTTTGTCAAAATACTTACTATTTAATCTGTCATATAGTACTCTTTTAGCTAGAAAGACTTAGTCTAGCGATTTTTCAACATTGCGATATATGTATTTGGTAGTTGGATTTGTCAAATTCTCCAAAATATGCTTTAGTAGACAGTTTCCCATTTAACTTCTTCATTTGCTTCAAATTTCTTTTCCTGGAGCGATCCCCTCAAGTTGGTGCATTGTCTTGCAGAGAGATGCATTTTTTTAGATACATTTTCTCGTTTTTTCCGTTTCCGGCTTCCAATCGGTCCAATAATCGCGGATCCAGCTCTCGAGAAAAGAGGGGGTCACAGTCAGGTGGATTACATACTTAATTTTTTTTGAGACAAAACTGCACCCCTAAATAAAATTCTGATGAGGTCTCACACAAACAATAAATTTATTACAAAAACAAAAACTTAATGAGAATAATCACAAAGGTATAACTGAATGGCAAAGGAATTTTCCATTTCTCCTTCTTGCAAAACGAGTTGGGTTTCACAAAACTCCAATCACCTTGATTATTGAAATGTCATAATTTCTGTGTAATTTTCAGTTCATTTTTGACATTAACCATCGACTTAATTCGAAATCAACGATTTGATTGCCCAATCAAGCTTTGTGAAACCCACGGTAAATATGTCTTTATAGATATGAAGTAGTCAATTCTAATCAGTAAATTGGGCCTTAGCTTGAAATTGACAAATTATTCTCCCAAAATTCACTAAAATATGATGAACAACTAGAAAGAACGAAAACAGAATAAATAGTTACACTCAGATTCAATTACATTTTTCAAAAGAAACATGTCTTATCAAACACAAGATTTGAGGGTTCGTCCAGTCCAGGGTCATAACCCGCCCCCCCCCCTCTGGATCCGCGCTCGCGTTCAATTGTTGCGATTGTTGGTAATTCTCGATTGGAAATTATGGATATATTTTTTCAAAATTGCCTCAATAAATTCAGAATATACCATAGATATACATAATAATAATATCCACAAAAAATATATAATAGAAAATAAAATCGTTCACAATTCGCTTTCGGCGATAAAACTTAACCGTTGGTCTGTTTCGTGCAGTAAGACAACATTAACCAGGGGCGAAACCTTATCATTCTCTGCTTCCACTTCAACGTCAAAACATTAACGATTCTGATCAAGATCTGCCTGAGTAAATCCACGCATTAATCCGAGAATTAAAACGCAGCCATTTCAACGGGAGGTAAATCATGACAATAACCTGGCACCTCCCCTTCGTTTCCTTGAACAAACAGTGGCGCATGTCCCCCAATTACCCATTACCTATACGAGGTGTTTAGAGCTGGACTGGAAGTTAATGGCCCACTCTCACGCTCATAAACCAGTAAATCACCCTGAGCTAACCTCGCGCTAGCACTGGCGCGGGCGTATGTTCGGGGGCTGCAATGCCCCCGATAAGTGGACCTGATATTAAATGATAAGTGTAAAACAGTGTAAGGGTTGGGAGAGGTCAAGGAGAGATTCATCGGAAAGTGGGCCAAGATTTGGGTAGCTCTCGACCCGAACTTAGCTTTTGAGGTCGATGCGATTTGTCCAGGGATATGGTTTACCTTAGTTAGCTTATAATATACAGGGTGTTCGGTATTTGACGTGAGAGGGATATACTAGACGACATTTGCATTTGAAAATCAATGGTTCCGAAGATATGGCTTTTTTGAAATTTCTGCTTTGATATCGAAAATAATTAATTTGTGAGGAATACCTGACTTTGAATATTTAATGAATAATTTCCTTACAGCTGTGGAGATGGTCCTCATTTCTTGCGAAAAAGTATTCACTAAAAATTCAGAAACTCGAGATAAACGGGTTCATAAATGGCTGAACCTTATTTCCTCATAAAATCTTGATGGTAGAATTGGAAATTACCCGACAAAAATACCATGAACTTGTGTACAAATGGGGAAAACTTCCCTGTTTCGTTAGCGTTTCAAAAGATACATACGTCTATAATTCCTTCCCGCAATCAAAAATTTTGATTGAAAAATTGAATAGGTAACAGACTTTTTCGAGTCATTCAGATATCATAAATTTCACTCGTGAAAGAGGGAAGTTTTTCCCCAAATTTGTACACATCAGTTCATGGTACTCATCTCAGATGAACATTATTTTTGTGTGTAACTCAAAATTGGAAAGAAAACGGTTGTTTTGATAAAATTCTCCAGTGATTTCCACTGTGTTCGAAACAACTCTTATCAGATATAAAGACATTATTGTTCTGGAAAACATGGACTTAATTTTATACTTCGTTTCTTCTGTGAATATGTCATTGTCAAATTTTTTTTTACTTCTTTGATAAATTTTTTCAATGGTCAATATATAGCTTATATTTGAGAAACTGAACGACTGAACCTTCCATAATATCGCGAGAAGAAAAAATAAAACCCTTAGTATTGAAGGAAATAGCTTCTGGGCTTCAATGATTAGATACAACTCAAAAAAGATTAAATGAATTACTTGATAACTAATTCAATCAAAAATAGATCAAAGTCATCAAAGTTGTTTCCTAAGGCTGTCAAAAATGACAAAAATTTTCAAGGAGAGTTGCTTCTCTCAGAATTGCTAGTTTTATGTATACAGCCTCAATTATTTCGAAATGTCATTGAAAATTTCATCAAAAGGGTAGACGTCGGGAAAGCTGCCAGATAAGGTGGCAGATATTATTTTTCGTACATAAATGTCATAATTGATATTGCAATGACAATAAAAACTTTTCAAAATGAATACAAATTTTGTGCTTTATTTATTTTTGGAAACCGCGTAATTCAGAACACCCATTACATTGTAATATTCCCATCTGCTAACGGAAATATGTTCGGTTCGTTTGGGATCCTTTTTCAGTTCTCGGATCTGGGCCTTTAGAATGAAAATTTTTCCTTGAAAAATTGTGAAATGATAGTTATAAAGTTGTATCTTTGCCGTTCATTTTGAATTCTAAATCGATTAAATATAGTTATAGTCTTCATAGATAATATGATTCCAATTCGAAGACATGTTCAAGATCTCAAATTTCATATCAGCCATACATAAGATTCCTGCAACTGGCCTACTCCTCTTTTTCCCTATCCCACAAGTTTATAAATAAAATTCCTTGAAATATTAACCCATCAAAATCCCAAAACCTTGATACATTCACAGCCTCCCCTTATGTGCAAAACAAAAAGTCTTCACTAAAGACTTTTGGGAGCTGGGCCTTTAGAGTGAATATTTTCCTTCGAAAAACTGCGGAATAATAGTTTTAGCAATGCAAAAAAATTTTTCTTATCCAGTCATATTGAGTTTGCAAAAATTGAGAAAACGGCCGGAATTATATTCGACTTATAGATGGGCCCTTACTAATTCTAGGAGTAGGTACTTTCTTTTCCCCTATGCGATATAATGCAATTTTTATGCACGTTTATTTCAAAAACTACTCGTAATAACAGAATAAATTTTCTTGTTAGTAATCAGAAGCATCGTAGCAATGATTCACCAATGTCATTGTACTCGAAAAAGTAATATGTAATAAGAAAATTCGATTTGAAAAATCGTTATTTTCTTATTGTTCCTATATCTTGATTCGATAAATATTTTATAAAAATGAACACTCGTCAAGCATTGGTAATCATTCCAATAACACTCTGAAAAAATATTCCTTTTTCTTAACCGCGTGTTTCAGCCAGGTAAATGATAAAAGGTGAAGTGACACGCCTCCCACAGGACACGCCCTCGGTTCCTAGACGGGGTGAGTAGGGGGGTCGTTCTTGCCCTCTCGGATCTCTGTAGATAGACGTCTTCATTTCTCTCGACAAGTAGGTACGTACTGGTCGTATTGGTACATATACGAAAAGCGTTTACGTACTGTATTGAAAATGCCAAAAACACGAATGGCACCCTCCAGGGTGAAAAAAAGGAGTAACCGATCAATTATGATCAAAAATTTGAACAAAGCAAGGTACGTATGAAAAAGAGGTTCATAAGCAGTAATACTATTTTAAAAAATATGCGTATTTTGTTGTCTGTATTTATGTTTCGATCATCCAGAAAACTAGTAAGTACCTACCTAGTTTTCCATATAATGAAAGTGGGATAATTTTTTGTTATTTATTGATCATATGAATAACTATAGGTAATAGAAAAATTGTTTTCATGAATATTTTCCTCAGATTGTACATACGAATTATAATTATCACTTTGAAATTCGGTATGATATATTATATTTCAGGCGGGTAGCCAGTTTGGCGGTGAACAACATGGAACTAAGTGGACCTGCACCTTCAAGCACTATTCCGATAAAGTAAGTAATTTTGTTTTTTGAACGATACGAAGGAAAAAACATTTGTAGACTGACGATATTTTTTTAGCGAACATTCAGATAACTTACCTGAACTGGAGATAGAAGTAGATAGCACATATAAGTCAATTGGACAACTGTTAGATGGTCGTCGTATAGTGAATTTAGGCTACGTTCTCGAAGAATATGAACATATTGTGAGACATCGTGATAAATGTACCATGGGAAGGATGGCTTTCGTAAGAGAAACTAGGTTTGGAATGAACTCTTATCTTCATTTTTACTGCGACAATTGTGAAAAGTCCAAAGTAATATGCACTGATCCGGACCATAAGGAAAATAGTTTGTCTGATGCGGTTGTATGGGGAAGTCTATCCATAGGCATTGGAAAGAGCCAACTCGAGGAATTATTTGCACTGATGGACGTTCCTTTTATGACTCAAAAAACTTACACCCGTAAAACGGCTCATGTAAAGCAGGTGTGATTATAAAGAAATATCTTGTCATTTTATCCTTTCAATATCTAATATTTCAGATTTGGGAAAAGCAAATGTATATGAACATGCAGTCAGCAGGAAGAGAGGAGGCGAAAAATGCCATTGAAAGGGGAAACATAATGCCTGATGGAACACCCTATATTACAGTTATTGTAGATGGAGGGTGGTCCAAACGAAGTTATGGACATGGTTACAACGCTGCTTCAGGAGTTGTAAGTTCAGCAGATTTTACACGAGATTTTCAGTAAAACAATGATTTTTCAGGGAATTATTATTGGTGCTCACACAAAAAAGCCGCTTTTCTTAGGAGTAAAGAATAAAACTTGCTCTGCCTGTTCTTTTTATTCCCAAAAACAAATACCCGCAAAGCCACATAATTGTGCGAAGAACTACAGCGGACCATCAACAGGAATGGAACAAGAAATAATAGTAGAAGGATTTTGTAAAAGCTTGGAGCATCACGGATTGGTGTATAAATATTTAATCGGTGGGTTACATTTAAGAATTTCATAGGGTTTAACCATTTTTAATCGAATTGTTAACAATGTGATTTTTTTCAGGTGACGGAGATTCGAGTGTTTATGCTAGGATAATTGAGGGTGTACCATATGGTCGAAGTGTCATCAAGATAGAGTGCGCTAATCACATGACACGTTGCTTGAGCGACAAGCTCCATCGACTTTCTAAAAATACATCTTTCGAAATTACAAATCGAAAAATATTAACCAAAAAAGATGGAGGCATTACCAATTTGGAAAGACTGGTCAAATCTGTGAGAACAATTGTGAAAAACAATGCGAACGACGTTGTTATGTTGCGCAAAGATTTAGCTAATGCGCCTCATCATGTGTTTGGAAACCACAGTAACTGCAGGTTTGAAATTGATAAAATTGACTATACATTCATCAACTACTGGGGTCATTTATCTTCTTGTAATTATTGATGATTTTCATTTCAGAGATACATTTTGCACAAGAAAATCCTCGAATGAAGAAGATTTGACAAAGAAAATGAGTCAGGCTTTTCTTGTTGAGCTCTTGAAAATTGTGGAACCTATGGTTAATAAGGCGGATCGATTAGCATTCAATGAAACTACAAATCAAGCAGAAAGGTATGTTAAAATCAAACCGAATTTCAGAAGTACCATATTTCAAATCTATGAATTCAACTAATGTACACGTAAACAAGAAACTTAATTGAATTTGAATGAAATATTTTTTTCAGATATATGGCTCTAGTTGCCAAATGTACTGGTGGAAAACGGGTGAACTTTTCAAAATCAATTTCCTACACAGTACGTGCTTATGGCGCAGCCTTATCTCACCATAATGGTCCTTCTTGGCATCTGAGTGCTTGGCAAGGAAATTTGGGAAGAAACACGAGTCGTGTTCTCTTGAGGAGAAAAAAGGCTCATGACCGCAGGAAAGGACTGCCAATAAGAAGGGTGAAAAATAGGATATCTCACAGTGGCAGGGCTGATTTCAACTACGGACCAAATGCTGCTCAACCTGATATCACAGAGGAGGAGATGGCTACAAAAAAAAATAGATTTTTGGATGACCTGAAAGCAAAGGTTGCCTCTGATGAAAAATTGAGAGAAATTGAAAAAATTACTAGGGGGCAACACGATAATCAGGTATGGCGGGAATTGAGACAGAATTACCTTACTGCCTCTAATTTTGGTTCCGTAATGAGGAGAAGGGCCATAACACCTTGTCACAATTTGGTGAAATCTATCCTCTATAAAAAAGAATTGAATACTTCCGCTGTAGTATACGGAAGGGTTCATGAAAATAAGGCCATCGAATTATATGAGAGGACGAAAGGAGTACACATAATTCGATGCGGCTTATTAATTGACCCAGAACACCCTTTTTTGGCAGCCTCTCCTGACGGTTTAATTGGAAATGATGGTTTGATCGAAGTAAAATGCCTCCAATCCGTAAAGGGAAAACTGCGAGATCACGATAAACCGAATTGCTTCAGTATCACAGAAAACGAAATATCGTAAGAAACTTTTTATTGTAGTTGTTCGACAAAATTAACATCTTTTTTTTCAGGTTGAAACGAAATCACAACTATTTCTACCAAATTCAGGGACAGCTGAACATATGTAGAAGAAATTATTGTGATTTCGTTTTATACGCAGATAACGATTTCCATATTGAGAGAATTGAAAGGGATGATTCATTATGGAACGAGAAGATGGTGCCGAAACTCACAGATTTCTATATGAAATGTATTCTCCCGGAATTAATAGATGCAAGAATACCAAGAGGCATGAAAGCTAGAGAACAAAATTAATTTTTTGGTCAATAAATTTTATTCACTTTATGTAATTTTTTATTCTTTTATGATAACAACTAAATTCAATTCAGTACAAGTTAAACAAAATGAGATACGTCATCATAAGAGGAAGAATTTGGATATAGTTATAATTAACCAGATTCGAAATTTTTAATATAAATCAAACAAACCCTAATCTCTTTGTTAATAAAGTGAGAGAGAGAATTATGTGTAATGTATAGTTGATTTTCACTCTCTCGTGGAAATATCACCACAGGTTGAATTTGAAATGAATGGTCTGCTTATTCTGCTTACAAGTTCAAAAACATGACAAAAGTCATGGATAGTGAAATATCAGGCTAAAAGTTAGAATAAACTGAGTTTTACCTATGACTAACCAATTTCAAGAATTTTAGATGGAGTCTAAAAAATATACCAGATGAATTCGTACAAACTTTGCAGAGGATTCGTGTAATGTAGTTGCTTTTCACCCTCATAAATCAAGGGAATAATCAAAAGTTGAATTTGAGTGGTTTGGGAATTCATTCAGGTCAAGTCGACCCATGGATAATAAAACGAAAGATAAAATCATTTCGGTTCTAGCGATGACCAACCAATTTCTAGAATTTCGAAATACATCAAAGCAAACAAACCCCAAATATGACGAACCCATTTTTCGAAAATCCATATACCTACCTGTTGAATTGGTATTGAAGTTGATCCCTCACCTAATACTTACTTTCTCTTACAATATGCAGGGTTAGGGTAATATTCATTCAGGTACTTGTCGAAAGAAATAAGTGAAGTCAGTGACGTTTTCGATTATAAAATAGTGGACAACAAAAAAAAATTCCGAAGTAAATGGAAGCAAACAACCAAAAATGTTACAAAACCCCACTTCTAATATACCCAACTTGTCTAAAATTTGACAAAAACCTATCAGGTACTTCTATGTCAACTACAATCGTTTTCTTAACAACTTTCCCCCCGTGAAACGAAAATGTTTTCTCTCGTGTCGATATTGAACATCCTAGAAATAGCGTAATGAACTGAAAATCGAACTTCGCATGAATTTGAATGGTTTGAGAATTCATTCCTGTCAAGTCAACCCATGGATAATAAAACGAAAGATAAAATCATTTCGGTTCTAGCGATGACCAACCAATTTCTGGAATTTCGAAATAAATCAAAGCAGACAAACCCCAAACGAGACCAGCCCATTTTTCGAAAAGCCATATACCAACCTGCTGAATTGGTATAAAACGAGACGAAGTCTGGTATTGAAGTTGATCCCTCACCTAATCTTACTATCTTTTACAATATGCAGGGTTAGGGATTCATTCAGGTACTTGTCGAATGAAATAAGTACAGTCGATAATAAAATAGTGGACAACAAAAGGAACTTCTCTGAAATTTGACAGAAACCTTTCAGGTACTTCTATGTCAACTGCTATCGTCCTCACCGTAGGACATTACAACTTATTCAGTCATTGGTGAACAATATTTAATCGGGATAAAGCGGTTCTCATTTCGACAATCAGTTATCGCCGCATTACTCAATACCTAATTAACATTCGATAAAGATTCAAAATTCACTTTGATACGAAATTAATGGGAAGGTAAATATCCGCACGAGATAAAAAATTATGGTCAATAGAAAGAAAAAAATGAGTTCTCGCAATCCTGAATTGTCATACAATATTATTTGGCGAATAGAATGGATGAAGGTAACGATTCACGCATATATCGAATAAATTATTATTATATTGTACTGGCCTTTGGTGATTTCGATAACTTCTTACAACTGTCCAAACTGTTTCAAACTTAGATTGAATCGGTGATTCCTTTCAGGAGATACATACAGTGGTTATAATTTCCATTCAAATTCAAAATACATCTCGTGAATCACAACCTAACTCCTCGATACTACAAACGAGTGTTCTGGGATCCTCAAAATTTCCCAAACTTCATCCGTCCTAGAGTTATCGTTTTCATGGCCATAGATAATCATTTTGGACTGCGGATTCTTTATCAGCGAGAGAACTGAGTCGTTTGTGACCATTCCTGACCTAAGATATGGAAATTACAGACATTTATGCGAAACCATAACACGCTGTTCCCCAAGAGACAAGCGTGCAAAACTGTACGGAGGTTTGCCACAAATTTGGCAAAATGAATTTTCGCCAGAAAATATTTCCCCAGTCTCTAATTTTTTACAAAAAAATATTTCTGTAAGTGGAAAACAATTTTTCTAATATTGCAATTTCAAAATTCCGAATATATCATGTATCAAAAACCCCAGATAGAACCAAAACTCGAAACTGAGTCTGTTATGGTATATTTCGAAGCTCGTCGTTCCGAAGTAAGTTTTATTAGGGGTCATAAATACCGACGGGATGTGGTTTTATGGGCAAGTGGGCGTTTCTTATTTTTATTCCTTTAGAATTTCGTGTTGTGCCATCTAGCGGAATTTAGGCTTCGACACAATGTATCCAACACCCTTAAATCGATAATATACTGATGGACAAAATTAGCGCACCACCTTAAATTTCGTTAAATTTTAACAAGTGATATCTTCCCAATCTTTGATCTGATTTCAACGTTTTTTTTCTTTCAATAGTAGCTCTGTTATTGTGGAATTCCCTCCATCAAACAGAAATCCAAATAATAAAATCTTCATGTTGTACAGGGCGTTTGAATAATGTCGTGTTTTATAGTCAAATTTTAACGTCTTCTGTGGTCAATGCCAGGTTGCTCAGGCATATAAAAACAATAACACGTTGTAGCCTAGTATCTCTTGAGTATTTTGCTTTTTTAAAAACCAATTTATCTTGAAGTCGTCCAGAGATATTCAACTTTTTATCCTTTCTTGTATTTTATGCATTAGCCATGAATATCTTCGCAACCATTTGTCCGATTTGAATGTTTTTTTAGATGTAGCTCTTTTATTGGCGAATATCATACTACAATGAGATGTTCAAAAAATGAAACGCATCATGCTGTACAGGGCGTTTAAATTTTCGGGTTTTTTAAATTACAGTTTACGCCTTCTGTGGGCAATACCAGATATATGAGGCTTCTAAAAACTATACAGTGATGTAGCTTGATGCTTCCTGAGTAATTTGCTTTTTTTAAAAGCAATTTAACTTGTACCATTAAAGAGTTATTCACATTTTTATAACATCTTGCATTTTCCTGTTTTTCTTAATTTGTTTTCGTTTATTTTTGTGTTGAAAGTTAATTTTTATTTATTTTTCTTTGGTCGTTGTCTTCGTACACTTATGGAAACGGGCTTTCAAGTTAAAAGACCAGAACAAATTAAAATACATAGGCGACAATTTTTTGCAGATAGACATCTACAGTGACCGGCTTTTAGTCCTGCCTGAACGTAATCGAAAACGTTTGTGATCAGCTTAAACTAGGTATTCAACGTCGAATGAAAAGAATATTAAAGTAAAGAAAAATTTAAAAATTAACACAATTATTAATTTCAAATGAATTTTATTAATAAGAACAAATAATGACAACTGTGAACCCCAGTATCACTTGACTGAAAATATTCATTGTCAATATATTGTATGAAATGCAAGATGTTATAAAAATGTATATACTCTGGAAGAGTACAAGTTGAATTGTTTTTTGAAAAAGCAAAATACTCAGGAAACATCAGGATACATCACTGTATAGTTAGTATAGTAAAGTAGAGAAGCCTCAGGTATCACAGAAGGCGTTAAACTGCAATGAAAAAAACCTGAAATTTTAAACGCCCTGTACAGCGTGATGCATTTCTACTTTTGAACATCTCATTGTTGTATGATATTCGTCAATAAAAGAGCTACAACTGAAAAAAACATTCAAATCGGACGAATGGTTGCGATGATATTCATGTCTAATGCATAAAATACAAGAGTTGATAAAATGTTGAATATCTCTGGACAATTTGGAGATAAATTGGTTTAAAAAAAACGATATACTCAAGAGACTCTAGGCTAAAACGCTTTATTGTTTTCATATACCTCAGCAATCTGGCATTGCCCACAGAAGACGTTAAAATTTGACTATAAAACATGATATTATTTAAACGCCCTGTACAACATGAAGATTTTATTTTTTGGACTTCTGTTTAATGGAGGACATTTGACAATAACAGAGCTACAATTGAAAAAAAACGTTAAAATCCGATTGGGAAGATATCAATTGTTAAAATTCAACGAAATTGTGGGTGGTTCGCTAATTTTGTCCATCAGTATATATAGTTAAATACTTTCATCTAATCTCCTATTCATTTCACGTATCTAGAGCTATCCTGAAATTACGGAAACTACGAAATTTAGTTTGATCGTGGTGGAATGAAAAGTGCCCGTGGAGCTGACCGGCCGGGAGCAAACATTAGCGAGTTAACTAATTCCTCCTCAAACATTCAATCTCCTGATTATGTGATTAAACCCGCCGGAAAATACACTCGTAAAACTCCAACACCTCCCGACCATTCAAGTGACATTCCATTAGCGAGAACAGAAAGTACTAAAACCCCCGTTTTATTCAAGTGTCGACCTGGCGCTTGCATAATCAACCCCAGAAATCAGCACTTTGCCGTTAACCGGCGACAATTAATTAAGTTGGCACTGACCACGTGACGCTATCCGCATTTTTGTGATTCTCCGGACAGGGTGAAATGTTGATTTTATGGGGTCGCACGGGAAATAATTCCTTGAAACGGGGCGCTAAATAATCGTGAAGGAATGTGAAAAGTTGTGTAATTATTTCTAGGGGCTGGGACGGCGGTCAGTATGCATACAGTCTAAAAATAAGCGTGAAAATCGATTCCAGGTCATGGGACTGCCATAATTCAGCTTGAACGGTTTTTATATTATGCGATATGTCATCGCCTTTACTCACGATATTTTTGTTCCAATGTTTAGCATAGATATTTTCTTCCCTATGGATTTGTGGAACTCTGTTGACACAAAGGCCAAGTAATAATTTAAGTTATCATTTTCACAAATATGTATGTACTGCACCTGTAAATAGCAGTTCTTTTCATCATGTTGTGATGTTTTGGTCCTTATTTATGGGAGTGATTTTTGGGCCCATTAAAAAAAAACTTCATATGAACAATTTTTATTGTATCATTTTTTTCCGTCAATGCCGTTCATACGTAATTTGACCTTCCTATTTTGACAGACATTGATGATAAGCCACAGATTTTTCATGAAAAAAAAATATTTCTGAAATTCCCAATCATTTCTCACCAAAGTTGTTCTCTTGACTTTTTTTCATTCCGATGCACGGTTTCCGCTTGAAAAAATAAAAACCGTTTCTTTGTATGACCATAACACTATCGTAAATACATACATTATGACAATATCACCATGCAGAATAGAGATTTCTTTTTTCAATTCAAAGAAAAGTCAGTGGCTGGCCACTGACTGTGTAAATAATATTTGAGGCTATGTTAATTGGGTCGGCACGGGTTAAATTTAACCACCCTGTAACTCAAAAGGTAAGACGTTTAGGACATATATTCATATAAAGTTTTTTTCTTGAATAGGGCCAAAAACCAGCCACATAAATATTGACATTCAATTAGGAAATACCCTGTAGTTCTGGCCAAATGCAAGGAGCGTGAACAGTTTATCTTAATCAAACTCTAAATAGAAGGTATCAGACATTTATTTGAACGGATTAGAACAAGTACCTATGGGTTTGTACTCACAAAAATAGCTTAACATTCTGATAGTCCAGTTTCTGATCAATTCCTGACAGTTTTTGAAGGAAACAAGCAACTAATAAATTTCTAAGAAAAAAAAAATGAAAAAGTTCTGACAACAATGCTGACGCTAGAAAATTTTCAATCCAAAATCTAGAAACATAGAGCTGCACTCTGCCATCTTTTCTTGGAAATCGTAAAATTTTGTTATTGCTGACTATTCTTCAGGAGTGTTTATTTTTAGTTCAATTCATCTTCAACATCTTTTGAATTGATGATTCAAATGTTACAGAAGATTAATGAATTTGTTTTTATCCCATTAATTTCATTTGTCATAAAATAATTATTATAATGCTTAGCCCTTTCTATTCATTTATATTTATTGTATCATCATGTATTTTCGTTTGATTTATATTCTTTTTGAAGTATTATGTATTTTGTTTTATTAGAACTTATCTCTTCTTTTTCGCACTAGATGAATAAATTGATTTTTTGAATCAATGTAACATTTCTCACATATCGATTTCAATTTGTAGATTTCGTATTATCGAATTTAAATATTCATTCAAAATTAAAAATAATCTAATATTTTCCCCGAACATAGACAGAACATGATACAAAAGAGTCCTTATGGAAAATATGATTCGAATTAATAATAATAATAATTCCTTATTTCCTCGCTGACAATGTTCACATTGTATAGAATAGTCAAAAATTACAATCTCAAATTTGTTAATTAGTGATTACTGATAAGATTTCAAAATTCTTTATAACTATATATACTATTTTCACTTAGTAAGGTTTTAAATTTTTTCTTAAATTTTGTGAGCTGGAGGTTCCTTATTTGCTCTGGCAGCTTGTTGTAAAGTTCAACTCCGATGTTATGGGTTTTTCTCATTGTTCGGTATGGCTGTATAATATCCTCCCTATTTCTAGTGTTGTAGTTGTGCTGTTCTGAGTGTTTGGTATAACTGTTTATGTTTTCTCTTATGTGTATTAACGTTTTGTATATAATTACCGCGTAAAGAGTCATTATTCCTGATTCAACGAATAGGTTTCTGCAACTTGCATCCTGTGGGACTCCAAATATACTTCTCATGGCTGCTTTCTGCATTCTGAATATCTTGTTTAAGTGTATGGTTGCTCCATCACTCCAACAGATTATGGCATAAGACATTCGTAGACATGTTCAATATTTCCAATCAATTTCAATAATTTCATACCAGCTAAACATAAAATTTCTGCTGTGACTGATCCACTTCCTTACTTCTCTTTCCCCAAGTTTATAAATAAAATTCCTTGAAATATTAACCCATCAAAATCCCAACCCCTAGATGCATTCACAGCCTCCCCTTCTGCGCAAACAAAAAGTCTTCATTAAAGGATCTCACCCTGCAGACCCCACTACAAGTCACTAAATTAAATCCGAAATTTAAATTTCTATTCTGCAATAACTAGAATATTTAACGGCGTTAATAACAAAAGCCGCACGACGTGAAACTGTGAGGTAAATAGCCAAGGGCGAAGATAAACATACAATGGGCTTATCCCATTTAAAACGGCGAAGTTGGCGCCCCAAAAAATTCAATTCTTGGCGCAACCCCAGAAGCCTTGTATAACAAATTAAGTTGGCTAAGCCAATGATGTTGCAAACCCTAGGGAATGCAGTGGTGTGCTAGAGGGAAATGAGATTTGAACTTTGTATGTAGTTTAAAGGCATGTATGGGAACACCAGAGTGAAAAGATCACCGAAAGATTGGTTTGTGTCGGAGAAAAACGATGCACTGAATCAATGTAGGCCAAAAATTATGAGTAATCGCACGGTAATGTTCCGAATTGAATTAAATTTTAGCTGAAATGTAACTTTTCAGTAAGTGTATTGAACGATTTTGCTGAATATCTAAAAATTATACCTGAAAAAGATGGGGCACAGATGGAAAAGCAAAAGCAAGCCTTTAAAATGAATGAGTTGGCTCATCCACCAGAAAAATTTATATACAAGGCTTTGCTTCCCCGAATAATGAGCAAAAAACTTCCTACACACTTGTTAATCAGGTCATCACCTCCAATGACTTCCAACTAAGATGCCAGTGAAAAGGGTTGAAACAGAAGTAGTTTTGGTAGTGATGTTAGAAGCTGTCATTTTTTGACTTTTCACAAGTAGAAACTACGCCATTAATAAAAATGGAACGTTACACGCTTCAAGAACGCATTGAAATTATTAAAATTCAATTTAAAATGGTGAAAATTTGGTTCGTAAAACTCGAATATTTTTGGGTCGTCGTGAAGCACCTTGTCGGACCGTAATAAAGAAATTGGTGAAAAAATTCGAGCTGTTGTTACAAGTTAGTGATATGAAGAATGAAACCTGTGCACGTCGTTCAATAAAAGCCGAGAATATTGCTGCTGTAGCCTAAAGTGTTGAAGAAAACCCAGGTTTTACCATTCCTCGTCGTTCTTTGGAATTAGGCATTCCACAAACGTTTACCGTATTTTGCATAAAGATTTGGGTCTTAAGGCTTACAAAGTCCAGTTAACACAAGAACTCAAGCCGGCCGATCATCAACAACGTCGTGTCTTTGCTGATTAGGTCGTTGAAATGCATAAACATGATCCGGAATTCCATCGCAGATCACAATTTGCAACCGAGATCTTGTGATTTAACACCTTGCGACTTCTTCCTTTCGGGCCACGTGAAAGAGAAGGTCTACGCCAATAGCCCAGCGTCGATTCAAGACCTCAAAGATGGAATTCGTGATTCTATTGAGAACATAGGGCAGCCATTTCTCGATTTGGTTATGAAAAATTTCATTGAAAGGATATTGTCCTGTTCGCGTGGTTGTGGTAGTCATTTGCCTGATGTTATTTTCCAGTATTAACGGCATAGCTTCTTCTTTATAATGAAATAAAAAATAATGAAAAATGGCATTTTTCTTCGAATATCAAAATAACACCTCTTATTGGAAAACCCTTTACGTCGGCTAGATGGTAAAAAGTACAAAATATGTCGAATGTATGAGGTTAAGGACTAGAAGATGTTAGAAGAGAGGAAGAAACTGTAGTAGGACCAGAATATTTTAACAATGAAGTAGATTATAAGATTCCATGTAGTTGTTTGAGGAGATCTGGTCTTTACGTTGCCAGATGAGTTCGCTTGGATTATATTTTATGATGAAACGACTGAACCTAGGTGGTTATGAGGAAATCACATATTAAACCCCCAAAATTCTCTCTTCCCACATTTTCTTTCAAGTTAGTATGTCATAAGTTTCTTGAATATTTCGAATGACTGCAAGATTAATTCCACATCGCCAGTCGTCAGACCAGAGGCGACCCTAAAACTTATCCGAGAAATATTTAATATCGAACGCATTTCTGAATTGTCTGCATCGGATGATGAGGTCGAGCTTAAATGTAATGAAAATTCCAGTCGGAGCATTTACATATACCCTGGAATGGTTATGCAGAAAAAATGAGGTTCAGATTAACATAACTTGCATATGATTTTTCAGTATTAAATTTTAGCTAAAGGTCTTTCCAATCTAAGCATTATATCAACTTGAACCCATTCGATCAAACCTCTACTTTAGAATAGTGTAAATTTCATGATAGAATGTCACTGCCTTCTCTCGTGTATTAAGATGGGTAATTTGTTCGAGTGAGCAGACATCGTTGTTCTTTGGTGGAGCAATAAAGCTATGACCTCAAAATTTTGTATATGACTCTAGATTGATTCTAAATATATGAAAGAAAAATCTCAGTAAGGTCAGAATTATAGTCTGAAAATTATCGAAAAATTTACAGAGTAAAAATTCGATAACTAAAAATATCAAAACCATTTGATTCCGCAATTCTATCGAAAATTTGCATGATCATTCACTTCGTCAATTTATATCATCAAACTTGATTTAATTTCGTTCGGTTTTATTCTGTCTGAAATATCGAGAAACAAAAATGATGAATGGCCATATTTCATTGAACACCCTGTACGATATTGGTCAACGGACTTAATCACGGCCTTGATTCATGTTACGAATTCATATAAATTGATGTTTTCATCATAGAAAGAAGTTTTTGCAATCCTAAGAAACCATTTTAGTGATCTTATTATTCTCGTTAAATTAAATAAAGCTGATTTAAATTTTGTTATTTATTATCAACTATCACGTGACTGCGAACGCCAATCAGAGGTAGTTGACGTTGTTGATAACAACATAAAAGAAAATCAGTGGACTGTATTTTATAATTTTATTTTGTATTAAACAGTAATTTTGGTTCACTGAACTTATTTAGATACTTGGATGCCTATAGGGCAGAGCCTAGTTTTAAATTTATTAATATTAACTACAATAATTTTTACCCTATTAAAGCGTTCTTACGACTCGATTACGACTCACTGTGGAATGAAATAGGAACTAGCCAACGCTCGGCACGCATATGTGGTGCGCCGCGCAGGCGCATATGATGGCGGAAGATTTGAATTTAAATTTAAATCTTGTTGAGACCATGTCTCCAACATGCTGCGGCCCAAGCGTTTCGCAAGAAACCTTACAATTTTTACTAAAATAAATTTAGATTAGTTTGACAAAGAAAAATAGAAATGTGCCAGAAGGCAGAGAAATATTACAATGTAAATACATCCAAATTTTAAGTTCTTACAAAAATCAAATACATACATTTCTTCCTTAATATTAATATAACAATAATCAAATTATCGAATTGTGTAAAGAAAAAATTTACATTTCTTCATCATGAATTGGCAAAATGGCTATTTTGGTGATAGATCTGAGGTAAGTACCTTTATTTGTTTTTATTTCAAGAACTCTTACTTTTCCATCCTTACCAGGAATTAATTTCATTATTCTACCTACAGGCCAATTGAAAGATGGAGCATTTTCATCTCTTAGGAGAACTAACATGCCCTCTCTAGGGTTCGGTAAGTCTTTATGCCACTTAGGCCTATTTTGAAGTAGAGTAAGGTAATCATTGTGCCATTTTGACCAGAAAGTCTGTTGCATTTGCACGCACAGTTTCCAAAATTTCAATCTATTTGAAGGAATTTGAGTTAAACTAGGTTCAGGATAAGAAGTAATAGAAGTACCAATTAAAAAATGACCAGGAGTTAAATAATCAAAACTGGAAGGATCATTTCCCAACGATATGAGTGGTCTTGAATTGAGAATTCCCTCAATTTGTACCATCAAAGTATTAAATTCCTCATATGTTAAGTCATGATTGCCTACAGCTCTACTTAAATGAAATTTTGTACTTTTCACACCAGCCTCCCATAATCCACCAAAAACTGGGGAGTAACTGGGTATGAAATGGAATTGAATTCGTTCTCCAGAGGAGTATTCCTCAATGTCTTTACTTTTTTGATAGAATTTTCCTAATTCATTGTCAGCTCCTTTAAATGTAGCTCCATTATCACAATATACATTAGAAGGTTTTCCTCTTCTGGCAATGAATCTTTTGAAAGATGCTAAAAATGTTTCAGTTTTCAAATCGGATAAGAGTTCTAGATGAACTGCTTTAACAACAAAACAAATATATAATGCTATATAAGCTTTTGTTTTTATGGAACTTCTCAATCGAGATTGCTTAATTGTAAAAGGACCACAAAAGTCTACTCCGACATTTTCAAAGGCTCTAGCAGCACATACTCCTTTTTCAGGCAAAGAACCCATCAATTGTTCAGAACACCTTGATCTGTGTTTAAAACATATAATACATTTATGAGTGATCTTTTTTATTTCTCTGATACCATTAATTAACCAATATTCAGAGTTTAATGAACTCAAAACATGCTTAGGACCAGCAAGCAATAGTCTCTTATGTTCATAACGTATAATAAGATCTGTAATGTGACTACTTTTTGGCAAAATTAAAGGATGTTTTTGACCGTAAGAAATGTTTGCGTTATGCAATCTTCCCCCTACGCGCAACATTCCGTCGCCATCAATGAAAGGTACCAAAGCACTTAATGATTTAGGTTGTGAGTTATTTTTAAGTAATTTAATTTCTTCTCGAAATTTTGAATACTGCTCAATTTTTATAATTAATTTTAGAGAATTTTCTAGCTCGAAAGCTTTTAAAGTTCCCGATAATTTAATATTATTATTCCTTTTTTTTTGGAATTGAAAATAAATCTCTGAGTATAAGCCATTACTCTTTGTAACTTCAATAAATCTGAAAATTTTTCGAAAACAGTAAAACAATTTGTTATTTGTTGAACGTTTACTGTGACCTTTTCTTCAAGAAGAGGATGGGGAATATTGAATTCGTTTTCCTTATGGAAATAGTTCCTACCCAGAAACTTACTGTGACCACGGAACCAAAGTTTATTATTTTCAATGTCTTGAGGGTCAAGTCCTCTAGATAATAAGTCTGCGGGATTCTCTTTTGTATTAATATATGACCATTTAAATTCAGATGTCAAACTTTGAATTTTTGCTACTCGATTTGCAACATATGGATTTAATTTTAAAGGATTGGACTTTATCCAAGCCAATACAATATTTGAGTCCGTGTAAAGAACTACATTATTTATTTTTGGCTTCACGGTTTCAAAAACTTTCTTTGCAAGGGTTGACAACAGTAGACTACCACACAATTCGAGACGAGGAATTGTTAGAGTCTTGTTTATTGGCACTACTCGAGATTTTGAACAAATCAAATTCATACAAACTTGGTCTGCAAAAGCAGATCTAGCATAGATGACAGCACCATATGCTGCAAGTGAGGAATCACAAAAACCAACCAACTCGACAAAACAAGCTCCAGCAAAATTTAAATTTCTTGGAATATTCAGAATTGGCATGGTTTTTAATTTAGTCAAAAAATTTTTCCATGCTTGCATTAACTCATCAGGCAAAACTTCATCCCAATTGACTTTAGACAGCCAAACCTTTTGCATGATGATTTTAGCAGTAACTAAAATTGGACCAACTAGACCTAAAGGGTCAAAAATTCTCGATATGAAACTCAGAACATGACGTTTAGTTACACATTCTTCATTTTCGATTGCAGGACAATTAAATTTGAACATATCTGTATTTGTATCGTAAGATAAACCCAAAGTTTTTACCACAAAATTGTTATTGTTAACATCGACTTCATCGAAATGTTGTTTTTCTAAAGGAATGTCTAATAAAGCGTATTTTGAATTAGAGCACCATTTGTGTAATTCAAATGAACGTTTCTTCAATAAAGTGATTAGCTGATTCTTCAAATCAATAAGTTCATCTAGTGTGTCGGCACCAGATAAAATGTCATCAACATAAGTGTTTTGTAACAAAGCTCTTGCGGCTAAAGGAAAGTTTTGTCCTTCAGTGAGAGCAAGCTCACTAAGACAACGTGTGGCCAAAAATGAAGAGCTCTTAATTCCGTAAGTGACCGTTTGTAATTGTAAACATACAAGATTACCACCAGCATCCCTCCACAATATATTTTGTAATTTACGATGGTCAGGATGTAGAAGTATCATTCTATACATTTGTTTAATGTCACTCAAAATGACGAATTTATAAGTTCGAAAAAGTATTAAAATATCAAAAAGTTCATTTTGTACAACAGCACCATTATACAAAAAATCATTTAAACATTTCCTGTCCTTAGACTTCATACTTCCATCAAAAACGACTCTAAGCCGAGTATATTTCTTATCTTCTCTAATGACTGGGTGATGTGCCATAAAATATATATTACCAGCATTGAAGTTATATGATTTTAAATCAACAAGTTTCGCATGATTTAGTTGCAAATATTCATTAATAAACTTTTTATATTCTTCGAATAGTTCAGGGTTAAGTCTAAAACGTTTTTCCAAATTTTCAAAACGCTTTAGAGCAACTGAAAAGGAATTACCCAATTTTAAATTATTTATTTCCAATTTCAACGGTAGGCGAACTTGAAATTTATTGCCAACAGTTTCAACTGAAATTTTGAAATCAATCTCACATGCTTGCTGCTCATCAGAATATTCGTTGAATATTTCAGGTATTTTCTCAAATTCCCAGAATTGAGATATACATAGTATTTTCCAAATTTGTTGTAGCCTTGAGAACATTAAGATTGCAAAATTGATTTTGTTGTGAATATCCACTTACTATGTAGCCAAAAAGGGTATTTTGAACATGCATTTTATCGATTTGTAAATTTTCATGCAATAAAATTTTGAAAAATACATCTGCACCAAGCAGAAGATCAATTTTGCCCGATTTATTGAACGAGTAATCGGACAATTGAACATCAGGAGGAAACTTTATATTAGAAATATCAAAATCAACCTGCGGAAGATTTCCAGTAATATTATTCACGACTGAACATTTGACTTTGGCACTATAATTATAGAAAAGTGATTCAAGCCTTAAATGAATTGCTCTGTGAGCCTTACAAGGGTTTTCAGCAATGCCGATAATATTAACATTATTGCAAAATGTTTCTAATTTTAATTTTTGAATAAGTTCATTTGTAACTAACGAAATTTGTGATCCTGTATCTACAAGACCTCTTACAATTACATAATTACCATCTTTGGATTTAATTCTTATTCTGACAGTGGGTAAAATTACGTTTTCAAAGTTAAGTTTGGAAGAACTTACTGAAACTACCTGATTGGAAGTTGAACCAGGATCAGAATTTTGCTCAAAACTTTCTCCATTAACTCTTTTTTGTGTTTTGTCCAAATGCAACAGCGAATTGTGATCTCTGTGGCAGCTAGAACATTTTAATTTCAATTTACATTTGCCCATATGGCTGTTCAAACATAACTTGCAAAATCTGTGCTTTTCTATCATTTCATCAACTTGAAGTAGTCTTTCAATGCCAGTTGTCTGACCTTCAATTCATTAAGAATTTCTGAAGTTACCTCTTCTTTAGAATTTTCCTTTACATATTTTTCAATTCTTCGTAAGGAACTTATTGCTTGCTGGCTTTTAGCCTTGATGCGATCCACTTCTTTAATTTTGGACGTTTTTATTCAATGTTGATGTTGAGGTTATGTAGTTCGAAGACCACAGAAGAATATAAATTGGCAATGTGGTTGACAACAATGACACCTGACACAGGGGTCTTTTGAAGCTTGACTTGATATTTATGTTCTGTGACTTGAGGTTCGAATGTGACCGTTGACAGACGACAGGTCAGAAAATGCGGGAAAATGGCGTACCTTTTCTTTCCTTTGGAGGTTAGCTTGGGTTTTTCTTTTAACCACTTTTTTCCCATCAACTCACATGAAAACTTTATGCCTTGAAATTTGTTGCTGCCAAAGGACCTCACACAACACTGTTCTTTCTTCCAGTTGGACCAAATCTTCATCCAGATACGGCTCGATCGGACCAATTTTATGTTGATAACAACATAAAAGAAATCAGTGGAATGTATTTTATAATTTATTTTGTATTAAACAGTAATTTTGGTTCACTGAACTTATTTAGATACTTGGATGCCTATAGGGCAGAGCCTAGTTTTAAATTTATTAATATTAACTACAATAATTTTTACACTATTAAAGCGTTCTTACGACTCGATTACGACTCACTGTGGAATGAAATAGGAACTAGCCAACGCTCGGCACGCATATGTGGTGCGCCGCGCAGGCGCATATGATGGCGGTAGATTTGAATTTAAATTTAAATCTTGTTGAGACCATGTCTCCAACAGACGTCACTATCCGATATTGTCATTGCAAATTCGAATGTTCTGTGCTCAGATCAACAAAATAAATTCATAGGCCGTTCACAAAACTCCAATCACCTTGATTTTTGAAATGTCATCATTTCTGTGCAATTTTCAGTTCATTTTTGACATAAACCGTCGACTTAATTCAAAATAAATGATTTGATTGCGCAATCAAGCTTTGTGAATTTTGTGTTTTGTTGATATGAGTTTCTGTGATCTGAACTATAGTACTTATACATATATGAATACTACGTCTAAAACCTGGAAGGAATTAGTAGTGATAGTAAAAAAATACCATAACGTATATCTTATTTATGATTCGAACTTACGGAGTTGAAAGCTGAAAGAGAACAGAATAGTTCAATTATTCGTTAAAAGAACGATAATCTACAATTTTCTCTATGATGGAGACATGATTCATCAAGGGTAATACTTCTTACTTTCCGAAGATTGATTTCCTGATGGTAGCCAGTTTCTTTGCTGAAAACAAGGATTTCTGTGCAGCGGAGCTTAGAAACGTGAAATTGTCTCTGTAAGTATCAAACTTTGAACTTATATTCATTATTACAAATGAAAGAAACACCTCATAGAGTTTATAGACCGACGTATTCATTTTGAAGGCTTACATTGAACTTTTTCCCAAGGAATCAGGCAAAATCAGTTTTTCTTGACAGAAGTCGAAGTTTGTTTATCGGATATTGACGTAATCATCATAACGTGACAAAATTGAGCATTTCCGCGGGAATTTTGAATCTTCTTTTCATTTACGTATTTTTTATTGGCAATTACTATATTTTTGAGGAAAAGTAATTTTTTCGTGTTTGTATAGGGTTTATCCTTAAAATAAAATAAATTCCAAAAAGTAGTCAATATCCTTATCGAATTTGACCACGGATTCGTCATCAATGAATCGAACCTTGTCGTTTGAGAACATTTTCGTTTCAGAATTGGAAAATTACAATTGAGTGAAAAGCATTCGTTCAAGAAAAACGACCGCTAAAAAATTAACATATATAGTTACAGTTCTTCGTTTACAAAAATAAACATCCATTCATTACTATTGAATTAATTTCGGGTGTAACCAAGGTCACTTTCTCATAAATCCTGCTTAATGAGGTAATTCATAAATAATTTCTATCCTAAAGACCTGGTTGAAACAGAATCACGTACTGTTTTTCTGAGTCGTCCGACGAAAATACGTTTTTAAGCAGGTCTTACACGAGGTCCCTAGTTAAGTTCACAAAGACTGACGCGAGGATGATTGATGGGATTTAAATAAAGACATTACTCTCTTATATCGTCCCATCAACACGCAAAATAACAAGTACACAATTAATAGAAAGAGAGGGCATAAAGCAAAGGGTTTAACGAACCGCCTGTGCAGTATGTTGTCTCTATTCAACCAAATTAAAATGTCATTTTTGATCCCGTGGCCTATTACTGTCGAGAAAGTGTAAGCGTATGGTAATTTGGAACTTCCTATGGAATTTTCTGACGTGTTATTGCCTCACGTTTCGGATTAAACGTCAAATGAACTAAGTTTCTGTTGGGGTCTTGAACTCAGAAGTTATGATTTTGTGATTAGGAATTAACTTAATGTTTTTATTTGCCTGAGGGAACAAAATGGCAACATGAGAAGGTGGTACTAATCCCCAGCTTTCTTCATTTCTACTTTTATAACTCTATATCTATTCGATCTATTCTCTACATTTTATAACGTTTTCCATTTGGTGCACTGTTTGGCTCTATTACCGCACTTACACTAAACTGATTTTCATTGAATACTGGGATGATTTATTCCCAATGAAACATAAAAATATTTGACATATTTCATGGTCGTTCATTTTGGTAGAACCGATTGAGCGCTGGAATACTTTATTTTTCATGATATATTCTCCAAATTTTATTCAACAATTGTATTAATTGCAGATCTTTCAGAACTGGTGCATAAATGTTGCACTCAGTTCGAATGCAGTAGACTCCAACTGTTCAGAAATTTCGAGTGAAACAATAGCTCAGCATTCAATCTCATTCTCAGCTAGAAAATTTTATTTTGATTGAATTCGAACCGATAACATAAGTTTTCAATTTTTTATGTGTTTTCAGTTTGTGTTACACCTTGAAAAATTGTCAACGTTTTAGATGAATTTATTCGTTTTGTAGACTCTTCATTTCATACTTAACAAATACTTTTTCATCAAATGACAATCTGTTGCGTAATTGAAGTTGAGGTAAGGTATTCAAGCAATATAAAGTAGGTATGTAACAACTCTACTGAACAGAAATTCATATTTTGTCAAATGTATCTTTGTTGCAGAGGAAAAATAAATTTCAATGAAGAATTTATACCCAATTCACAATGAAATCGACACAAAAATCTCATACTAGGGTGCTCAACTCCTTCAGAAATGAAGCGATGGATTAAATAACAACAAATTAGGAAAAATGAGGCCCAAGGAAGATGTTGTCAAAAAGTCAACAAAAATAAAGAACTCAACGAATGAATATTTTGAATTCCTTTCGAATATAATACAGATTACGGATGTACGTAATTGATCAACACTATTCTTTCATCAAATGCTCACCTGTAGAAGTACTACGGGACGCCACTGTCTAATTTTCCCCCTTTCGCTTGCAAAACCTGCTTTTCCGGCGCTCAGCAATTCGGATGTTCGTAAGGGTTGACGCCTGAAGAAAATTGATTGGCAACATTTTCCCCTTCCCTGCGATGGTATTCACTATTTACATATATTCTGACTCATTCGGACTTATCCCCTATTATTAACATTCAGTGCCGCTTCATTCAATTTGCCGGGAAATTAATAGGAAAGCCTTTAAACGGCAGTCACAACAAGTGGAAAATGTAGAATGAATACGAAGGAACACGTTTCAAATTTCACATATGAAAACTCTATGTAAAGACCTGCATTTAACTTCCTTTGAATGATTCTTTAAATATTGAATTAATTAATTCCTTATCCATTTTCTCATATTGATTGGTGAGTTCCACAAAGATTCTCAGAAGGTGTGATTCGATAATATTGGGATCGAATTATTTTTAGTGCATTGAAATATAAGATATTTTCTGAAATAAAGATGTTAAAAGGCTCTAGCAAACCCAAAAGATCTGAATATTCATATGAAGAGTTCAATTGCAGGTGTTTCCATATGGTTTTTGATTCTGCTTACCTAGACAGATGTAAAATTAGCATTGTCGCACCAACAGCACAAATAAGTATTATCTCACGGTAAGACGAACCAATAAAACATTCAAAACATGCGCTGTCTAGTAATAAAGAAAAATGAAATCCACACCTTCGATTTAGCATATGCCATCAATTGCTTCCTCTCTTTTATGAAATATTATTTATAACGACAATTCAGATTAAAACAATGGTATTGATCTTCAAATTAATCCAATCAATGGAAAAAAATATTAGCATAAAAAAGAACGATTTTAGTTTATCAAGAAGCAGGCAAATAATAATAAATAATAATATGCCATCAATTGCTTCCTCTCTTTTATGAAATATTATTTATAACGACAATTCAGATTAAAACAATGGTATTGATCAAATTAATCCAATCAATGGAAAAAATATTAGCATAAAAAACGATTTTAGTTTATCAAGAAGCAGGCAAATAATTTTTCCGGAAAATTAATATGATATAGGATACATTTTTACTACAAGTAATTCCATAAAAATGGGAGAACACAAATGATAAAAAAATAAAAAAAACATACTTGAAATGAACAGATGACTAGGTGCAGTGATGGATTTTCCTAGTGTGGTAATTATCTGAAGTTCAATAAAGTTGTTCAATTGAAATCGAAATGGATATTTTCCTCGGTGTAATTACTAATCAACATTGGTTTATTCATCAAAACGACCAATTGGTTTTATGAACGCCTATTCTTTGCCCCAATGAAATTTTGAATTGAAATTGTTTTAAAAAAGTCATTAATTCCCACGCGGTAAGCTAAAAACAGGTATATTTAAGATTCAATTCTGTAGACTCTTAAAGAAACAAAATGAAACAACTCAGTGGAACTTCCCTACAACGAACGTCTGTATAACGAATTCTCTACACGTACACGTACGTACAGGACATTGCACCTTGAATCCAAATTCAAGTTAAAAACCAAATGTCCAAAGAAAATCGTGTTTTGAATGGGTATTGGTAAGAAGGTTTAAGGATGGATTTTTTCCGAAATTTTTTCGGAGTTATGTAATAAATTCCGACCTTAAACTAAATCATAACGGCGGGCACAGAGATCTTTCTGAAACAGTTTAAATATACCCCTGGCTGTTTGGTTTTAATCTAACCATGACGCTAGTGTGAAAAGATGTGCGAAAATGTCTAAAAGGTAGTGCTTAACTTTGAATGATAAACTTAAATTTATCAGTGAAATCGACCGCGATATTGCCGACAATAGAAACTAATTTTCTGTATAACGAAATTTCTTTATAAGGAATTTTTTTGCGGATTTAGCGCTTTCGTTATAGGGAAGCTCTACTGCATATGGTCGATTTTATTTGTATATTAGTATACAGGTTTGGAAATTAACCTCGAAGAAGGAAAGTGACACAAGTCAATTGCAGAACATGAAATTTTCAAATTTGTATCTTTCGAAATGACCATTGTAACAGACTTACTGGGACACCCGGTATACTCTTAGCTATCTACAGTACCCGCCCGATTCCACCCACCACAATTTCAGAGTCTTGATTAACCTCGGAAACTTTAGTGGTTTTGTTCCTAATAATTTCCTTACGCTGGCACTGCCGTCAGTGTCACCGCTTTTTAGTTGTCAGTTATACAGGATGAACCAATTCGTTAAAATAGAATAGAATAGAATAAAATTTTTCGAATAAGTGGTGAGAAGAAGAATTGTAGAGTTTGTTGCACTGATTACAAAAATTGAAAAATATGCTAGGTGTCTAATTTGAAGAAACAGACTTTTTCACGATTTTGTAACTTGGCAAATTATGATTTTTGTGGTCAATTCATATAACTGACAACTATAATTCAAAAGCAGTGGCATAGATTAGATCAATATCTAATGACCTGCTAAATTTCTGACTTAAATCTCAAATATTGAGCGTAGTAGAGTCATTTTCCTAACACGCCAATTTGATCTAATAGGCCACTCACCTTGGGACTCCCGATATACATAAATAGTATGTTATATGTCTCAGAAAGTCCTTTGAATTCTTGAATTAACCAATTTCAGTAAGATATAAGGGAATAAATTTCAGGAAATTTTCAAATTCTGAAATTGTGGATATACTGCGTTCAATATCATTATTACTTTTTTTTCGTGAATTTGTTAAACTATTTTTACCACGATATATTTAAAAGAGTAAAACATGTATTGGATCATCAATATTTTATAATTGGTTGCTTTTCAAGAAGCAGATAAGAATTTTCATAATTATACTCTGAGGTACACCTGTAAAGAATTCCTATGACTGATTTGAAATTTAAATTCTATTTCTACTAAATTCTAGCAATTTTTGTAGTTATTCCCGAAATAAATTTCAATTCGTTTTTCTGATTGCAGGTGATTTTTATTGCACGAAATATCAAAGATACTGTAGTTTCGATTTTTTTTCCGAAATATTTGGAGGTTAAGTTGAAGCAAGGTATATATTGGATGTGGCAGAATCATAAGGAGGGTAAGTATTTAATTTTTTGCGTAAAAATAACTAATATCATGTATTCTCCATTGGCTCTGTTTCCAATTATAAAATGATAATATTATGTCACTTCCTGCGGATTGATGAGTTAGAAAATTTTAAGTTTTGTATGAATATTTTAGTGAAGAAGTATGTTTCATTTCTGATGAGCGTTCGGAAATCGGTACAGTCTTTTGGCTTTAAAAAGCAAATTCAAATGATGGACCGCTTTATAGATTACTCGGCAAGTTATTATTTTTGAAAAACAAGTGAATATTGGCTCTCTGATATTCATTAAGAATATCTCAAAAATATTCGATAATTCAAATTAAAATACCCTAAGCTTCATTGGTCTGGTTTCATCCTCTACATATGAACATCTTGGAGATTCTCAGAAAACAAAATGAAATTGATAGGTCTTGGGATGTTTATTACATAATTATTTTTTTTTCTCTCAACCTAAAGGATCGCTGAAAAACTTTCAATTTCTCGTCAGAGCTTCTCATTTGTCTTTTTGTATATCGAAATCTCAATTTCGTTCTCCAGTGAAGCGATAGTTATTTTATCAACTAGGTTATTAAAGACAGCGACTAATGGTCCAGATATTTTAACGCGTGAGCGAAGAGAATAGCGAATAGTTCGAGACCATTAGTCGCTAGATTAATAACAGAAAGGATTACAAGATTCTTTCGTCGATCTCAATATGAATTATGTATAAATTTTTGATTGAAATAATCCTTAGTTTGCACAAGACATACATTTGACATAATATTAATTTCTATGTTTCTTTGTTTCTGTAGAGTTTTGACATTACTAGTATAGTAATCGGTTGCCCATTAAAAAAGCATAAAATGAACATTAAAATGGGTCATTAATAATCAACTTCGTACACACTAAAATCACCTATTATTTCGAGATCGACGAAAATTGTTATTTAATCAACAAGGTTATTGAAGACAGCGACTAATGGTCAAGATATTTTAACGCTTGAGCGGAGAAAACACTTTAATAGATCGAGACCATTAGTCGCTAGATTAATAACCGAATCGATTACAAGAGTTTAAATTCTTGATTGAAATACATTCTCATTTTGCACAAGACATACATTTGACTTAATACAATTTCTAAGTTTCTATTTTCCAATAGAGTTTTGACATTTCCCGTAGTGCTTTTAAATACTTTGTGTACGGTTGCCAAGAGGATTAAGCATTAAAATAGCATAAATTGAAGATTAGAATGGGTCATTTATATTCAATTTCGTAAACATTAAAATCACTTTTTATTTCGAGGTGAGCGGAAAACCAATTTTACAGTTTGGATGGACCGGATTGAAAGTAACTTACCTCTCTAGTATCATAATATTTTCATCCGACTAGTGAGAGTGAAAGATAAAATGTATCAATTCATTTTTCAGGTAGAATTGGTAATCAAATGAGATTGTTGGGAGATGCATGGAAACGCAGGCACAACAAAAATCTCTTGATATTATTCTATGAAGATCTCATCAAGGTGAGTTTCATATTACTTCTCCCGAAGTAGATTTCAAAACAGGACTTCTTCGTTTACCATAAGGTCGGTTTTCTTTTTTCAGCTCTCATTATATTTAAACGAGTGCATCGTTTTGCTCAAATGTCTGTAATTTTCGAATTGTGTGCCGAAAATGGTCTCAAACGATAAGGTTCGACTCCCTGATGACGAATCAATGGTCAAATTGAATTTTGTCTGTGGAGTCCGATAACTTTTGAAGGGATTGTTCTAGAGGCTTGAGATTTTTAGGCTGAGTTCGGTTCCCAAATGCCACGGTTATATTTGTTAACCAGTCAAATCGTACAGGGTGTTTCATAGAAAAATTAATGAATAAAAAAAATATTTTTGTTCCTCAGTATCTCAGACAAAACAAAACAAATCGAAATTGCATGCCTCATGAAATATTCTTTAGCTCTACTGTTAACGGAACCATCAAAATTCAATTTGAAAATTGAAAAAAAAGAATCTTTATATTTCTATAACAAGATATCCTATTTCAGTGGAATTCATATTGTGCATGAGGTTTGAAATACTGAATGTTCAGGAAAAATTTCAACGGGACCGCGTCATCCAAAAAATAGAACATCCAATTGGTACATTGAAAAGAAGAATATTTATATTTCCATGATATCAGATTTGAGAGAATAATTTTTGAATGGAGATTAATACACTGAATGTTCATGCAGAATTTCAAGTGGATCGCATCAATAAAACCGTAGAATTTAAGTTTTAAATGTCGAGTTTCCACTTATTTCAGTTCTTCGATAATTTGTAGAATATTATTCCGATCGTACTGAGATTTTGCATTTATATATAAGTATAGTATCAATCCCAAGTCCTATATAAAATTGCAAGGTAATAGCCTCATTGCTCCATCTTTAATTAACACTAGCACTTGCACTTGCTCAAGGGCTTTTTCAAATTTACACATCATTACGAAATAAAATTCTTTTCATTTAACTCATAGGTATATCGTGTGATGCATATATATAATTTTTTCTATTTCAGGACAAACGTTCGAATATCAGAAAAATTTCAGATTTTCTGGGCAAAAAAATCACAGATGAAGAACTGGAAAAATTAATAAACCATATCGACATTGAAAAATTCAAGCAGAACAAGTCTGTGAATAATGATCACTTATTTAGTTCTAGCAATTCCATTAAAAAGACGAATTCTGTTTCATCAGACAAGGAAAGACAGGAGGATGGCGTGAATTGTTCCCCAAAGAAATGAACGACGAAATCAACGATAGGTTTTTTGAGAAAATAAAAGAGATACCAGAATTCCAAATTCCTGATTGTTGGAAGGAAGCTATGGAGTTGTGAATACATAGATATACAGAATAGACGCTTTCCACAATTGACATAAGTCACTTTCCCCTATGGAGTATCCGGTTGAAATCTTTCTGCTCGGCCTCGAAAGACGGAGTAAAAAGATTAATCTGTTAATGTTACCTAGGTGTTAGGTGTTACTAGTTTGTCCAAAACAAGAAAAAAATTTTCATATTAGTACCTAGTTCTGATTTATTTGCCGCGTATTATAACTATTGGATTGCTGTTTGTTCTGTATATATTTTTGACCGGTTTCGAAATGTCTCTTGAAATGGGTTTGCGGGATGAAGATCAGCAAAAATACAGAGAATGAGCAGCTAGCACAAAAGTTGATATGTCATTCGAAAGTACATTAAATGAGGTAATTTTTACTGAAGAGAAAGCGTGTGCATAATTATTAATATTTCATCGAAAAAACCATTGAAAAAATAGGACTGATTTTGTCAACTTCAGAATCGTGATATTCTTCTCCTTACCACGCCTGCAATGAGAGTGTTTTCTGCACACAGACTCTCTCATATTGTAGCAAATTTATTGCCCTTTCCGAATATGTTGTCAGATTTGATGAGACTACAAGGAAAACTGAATAATGATCTTTTTAGAGAAAAAACTTGAAATTTTTCGTGAAATCAAAAAATGTTAAATTGAAGAATAACCGTCAACATTTCGACCATGTGTTATATGACATTTTTTGTTGCAAATCACTTGTATAATCACCTCTCGAAGTTTGTCCACTTTAAAAGTAGACACCCAGTAGAAACTGGTATTAAAAATCAAAATCAATAGGTGCAAGGATTTTCCTCAATAATTCTCCGTACAAGAAATAAACGAATGGTCATTACTATTCTTGATATATATACTTGATATATATATACTTACTTACTTACTTACTTACTTACTATATTGAATTTCTCGATAATGAGTCTCAATGAGAATCGTTGATGACTCTCTGCGCTAGAAACCTGCAGAAATTCGGGTGAAACTATGACCCACTCTAAACAAATGCAAAATAAATTTGAAAATTTGATAATACCGAAAAGAAACTTTTTTTTTCGCTATCGGCAACTAAATTCAAATATTTTCTGTAGTATACGGCAATAGAATGCTGTGTTGTGTTGAAGCCCCACAAACCAGACCCCACAATTTTAATAGTCCGCAGTTTATAGAAGTCTAAATTGTTATTCAATTGAATTGTTCATTAATCGCTAGGCTATTAAACCATTTGATTACAAGAATTTTTCGTCAACGGCATTTTAAATTCTTGGTTGAAATACATTCTTATTTTGCACAGGATATACTTTTGAGATAATATGAATTTCTATGATCTAGTCAAGTTGTTACTTTACTCGTATTACTTCTGAATACTTTATATTCGGTTGCCCATGACAATGGCACATTGAAAAAGAAGAAATTGAATAGTAAAATCACTCATTATTGACCTTTTATTTTGAGGTTAACAAGAAACTCAATATATTCATCAATTACTCAGTACCAGTGAAACTTCTGCAGACTTGCAGTGTAGATAGTAGCCTATAAAAACGTAATATGTGATTATCTTAGTCAATTATTACGGTCTATTAAAACGAAGTGTATAATTCATCAACCAGCCAAATTATTACCACTTTTCATATTTCAAATAACTATTTATGTTACCTACATCTTTTCCTCGATAAGATAAAGTGAAATACATTTATTCGAAAAATACGTTTTTTTTATTTTGATAATTTATTCTAGAAACAATATATACCTTGGCACCAACGCTTGAAAAATATTCCACCAGAAGTAAAGTTTCTTCAAAACAAAATAGGGAACATAATACAGGGTGAGTCTTCGACTATATACAAATTTCAATCAAATTTCAACACTTTTTTTCTTATAACAATTTTTCCGATTCAGCACCAGCAGTTGAAAATCAATAAAAAATAGTTACTTAATCAACTAGGTTATTAAAGACAGCGACTAATGGTCAAGATATTTTAACGCTTCAGCGGAGCGAACACGTTACTAGTTCGAGACCATTAGTCGCTCGATTAATAACCGAGTTGTTTAGAAGATTTTTCCGACGATCTCAATATAAATTATGTTTGTATTCTTGATTGAAATACATTCTCATTTTGCAAAAGACTTACATTTGACATATTTAAATCTCTATGTATCTTTGTTTCAGTAGAGTTTTGACTTTTCTCGTAGTGCTTCTGAATATTTTGTGGACGGTTGCCATGAGGATTGCACATTAAAATAACAGAAATTGAGCATTGAAATGGGTCATTAGTAATCACTTTCATATACATTAAAATCACCTTTTATTTTGAGATCGACGGAAATAGTTATTTAATCAACAAGGTTATTAAAGACAGGGACTAATGGTCATAATATTTCAACGCGTGAGCGGAGCGAAGTTGATTACAAGATTTTTTCCGACGACTTCAACATGAATTGTATATAAATTATTGATTGTAGATTTTGCAGAAGACATAAATTTGACATAATAAAATGTCTGTTTCTATGCTCTAGTAGTGTTTTGACATTTCACGTAGTGCTTCTGAATACTCTGTGTACGGTTGCATGGGAATAACATATTGAATTGCATGAATTGAGCATTAAAATGGGTCATAAATGTTCACTTTCGTACACATTAAAATCACCTTCTATTTCGAGGTCAGCGGAAAATGTTATTTTCAGTTTCATAACGCAAACGATACCGTTGCATGAAAGAAACATTATAAATAGGTATTCAACTACTTCTTTCACCGAATGGAATGGAAAGAGTAGGTGGACGCTGCTTGTTTCTGTGAAAGGTTTATGTGCTTATTTCGAAGATTTGATTGGTATATTGGTATATCTTATGCTCAGAATACTCTAGCGTTCAGATGAATTGGAAAAATTGGTAAATTAGAAGTGATTTGGTCTCAAGAATCCCAGGATTAAATATTTTACAATGTCAAATACTCACCCTTTGTAGTTAATTATCGAACCATATTTTCATTAGGTATACATGTAGAAAACCCTCTGACGATTGATCATTTTCACATAAATATTTGAAGAATTACTTCTCTGTGTGAAGTTTTTGAATACTCAGTTGCTATTCAGGAATATTATTTTGATATTGAGAATTGAATTGAGAATGTCCTGCCTCAAGTATCCGTATAGCTTTGAAGAATTACTGCTGAAGAAAAGGAGGAAGAGTTACCCGGTGGATTTGGTAATAGTGCTTTTGAAGATTGGTTGGAACTAACCTTTCAAATGTTTAACTTCATTTTAAGGTGTAGTGATAGCGAAGCCCGGCGGTTATTGGGTACCAAGAGGCATCATTAAATACGGATCAGAAATATACAATTTCAAACCGAGGCCTGACGATATTTGGCTTATTGGACACCCAAGATCAGGTGAGAATGGTTTTTTTATTCCGATGTTTCATTTTCACGAAACAAAATAGTATCACAAATTGCATAATAGATAATAGTGTAATATAAATGCGAAGTGTCATTTAATTTATAGGTGTAGTGTGTCGTTCTGAGAAGTACAAAATACATAAAAATCAGTTGAGCTGGCCAAAGTGGCATTCTAATGTAGCACTAGCAATACAAGTAGAAGTCTTCAAAAATTTGAAGTTGAATTAACAAACGGTTAAAATAACACTAATAGTTTTCTGGACGTTCGGAATGAATTTTATGTACAGGGTGATTCACTTATCTTGGTAACCTAATTTTTCTCGAAGAGAGATAAATATTTTTTTATTCTGTTGAGGGGATTTGGTGCAAGTGAATGTAAAAGTGCGTGAAAGTCGAAGAAAAGAATTAAGACGACAGGCGTCGCGGAGCTATCGACAATTTTTTTTCCAGGAGCATACCTTTTTTATTGTGTCATTCGAAAGATCATTTTATTCTGAAATGCATTTTTTTCTATTTCTTACCGTCAGCGACCCACAGCGTGATTTATGTCAATTCTATTCCATTTAATTGTTTTCTTGATTGTGACAGTATGGCTTCATTTAGAGACATAAATACGATTGTGTTTCTTAAAATCCAGGAGGCTTTGTAGCAAACTATTTCAGCCAACTCATTCAGTTGTGATATTTCGACCCTAACCTGCTCCAAAATTTCAAGTGTCTCCAAATTTCGTTAAAAAAATATGGTAATATGGTGTTGAATGATAATCCGACAATGATTACTTTTGAATTATTTTCAATTTATTATTTATTCTTCATTAATGAGTCCTAAAGAGTCTGTCGTGTTCTAATATCTTCTAATATGAACTTATCTTGCAGGTACAACTCTTACCCAAGAAATTCTATATCTCCTAGGCACCGATTTTGACTATGAGAGTGCAGCTTCCAAAATATTGGATGAAAGATTCCCATTCTTTGAGTACGCATGACTTCGAATACTCACAATATTTCGTTAATTGTATTTATTTCCAGGGAGATCCTGATTAGAAATGAAAAGGATGACTTCCTTTATGAAGAATTTTGCAAAAAAAACAGAGAACCTTCAACACCAGAGGAGAGGAAATTGATACCCATGTATGAACGGCTGGCGAAAACGAACGAAAAACGATTCATTAAGAGTCATCTGGGCTTTTCTTTTCTGCATCCCCAACTTTTAGAGGTCGGGTGTAAGGTGAGATTGATAACATATTCATCTTCAGATTTCATGACAAGATCAGTCATATTAGCAAGCAGGCTAGTCAACTTTTTTGTGGGACCAATATTTCTAATGAAAAAATTTAGATATTCTAAAATGTTCTATTGTGCTTTATACCGGGTGTCCCAGGAGGTCTGTTCCAATGAATTATCTCAGCCATTTCGGAAGATACAAATTTGAAAATTTCATGTCCTTTATTTCATTCGGAGAACCTTCATCTATATTATTATTATTCATCATTATTTACAATATACGAGTTAAATATAACATAAATTACTCAAAAAGTAACAAGTTACAACTCAAAGTAGAGTAAGTAAAAATAAAATAAATATTAAATTCCTAAATAAAGATGAATTCATTGGCAAATTTAAAAGCTAGCTCAGAGCAATAATCAAATTGAAGCACTACATTTCCAGGAGTCAAATCTGTTCATGAAGGCGTTAACACTAGGAGCGTTCACAACATCTTCAGATAGCATATTCTAAGAGTGGAATATTCTATTTCTCAGGAAATTTTCCCTACTACTGGAAAAAAAACTGTTCTCTACTGAGCTTGTAATCATGTCCTTTCAAATGTAAAGGTGCGTACAGATATAGAACAAAACATCGTATCGTAACTCCGTCGCGTAACAAGTCTGGACGGCACTGCGTAACAGCGCAACACCGTAACATAGTAACATCTCGGCGTTGAGGTGCGTACAGACATGAACAAAACATCGCATCGTACCGCCGTCGCGTACCAAGTCATAACAACATCTCGGCGTTCCGCTGCTTGTGGGTTTTCACACCGCATCGAAGGAATGATACGCACCATGTGTGCACGGGATGGGTACACATTTGCGATTCGTTTTTCTTTTATTCGGTTGAAGAGAAAGATAGTGAATGTCATGGAGTGGACGGAAGAGACAACTATTAATTTTATCAATAGTTACCGCAGAAAAGAAATTTTATTGGACACAAAACATCCCTATTATTATAACAAAATCTTTTCGTGCTATTTTGTGTCCAATTTAATTGATCAAGTATTCGAAGTCTGTTGGGGAAATTCTGGTGAAATTTTTGTAAAGGCCACTAATAGCCTGAAATTTTAAATCTAGGAGTAAATTTTGTCCGCCTACACTCTTCTACTAGAATACAAATTGGTCTGCCACCACCTTCTTTCTGCACGCCTTTTCTATTTTTCTTTACTAAATAATGCATATATATATATATACAGGGTGGCCGGACGATTGACGTCCAAAAGAAAAAAACAGGTCCCTTGTCTCATGGGGTATTCGAATCACCCCCATGTATGTTATGCGATTTTTCACGGTTTCCGAGTTATAAATTTTTTATGAACTTTTGAGAATTTTCAACTTGACCATATTAAAAAAGATTAAAAAAAAGTACAAGTGTTTTCTGATCAATTTTTTTTGTAAATAAATCGCCATGAAATGTACTTCGATACATAAAATAACCAGCATCGTAAATTTGATAAAAATTATAGAAATGTTGGTCTCAAGTGAAAAAGTTACGTATTTTGGATCATGACCTAAATTTTCAAATTTAAATTAAAAATGTAAACAGGCTACTTCATGGTTTGTCAGTAGGCTTAAAAACTGCGCTCAACACTCAGCTTTCAGAATCATTAATAAAAATGGTACTCAACAGTCTACTTTTGCTAAAATCAGCCTTCAAGTCAGCGAGGTGGAAAAAATCAAAGAACTAAACATTTACTCAAGAATTATTTTTTGCCTTTTTAAAATTTTCCTGATCAATTTATGATATAAAATGCTGAAAATTAATGAAAATTAGCATTAGAGGAAACGTTTTCAAAGAAAACTCTTGTACTTTTTTTTTAATCTTTTTAAAATGGTCAAGTTGAAAATTCTAAAAAGTTCATAAAAAAATTCATAACTCGGAAACCGTGAAAAATCGCATAACATACATGGGGGTGATCCGAATACCCTATGAGACGACGAGGGACCTGTTTTTTTCTTTTGGACGTCAATCGTCCGGCCACCCTGTATAAGCTGCTGCAGCAACCTCCATTGCAACCAAGAAAACTCTTTCTGTTGTGAAGATGTAACGGCAGCATGCTCCGCTAAGCTAATAAGATATGAAACGATGTATTGATATTGATAAGCGGCAAGCGCCGTATTTCGATGCGTAACAAACATTTGTCACGCGACGGAGTTACAATACGATGTTTTGTTCTATATCTGTACGCACCTTTAGCATTCAACGGAAACAGAGCCGATATATCCACTCCAAAAAATCATCTCACAGCTCTGAACGTAGTTATCATGTCCCCTCTCAACCTACGATTGGCGAATGTATCTAGTTTCATTTGGGCAAGGCGGTCGTGGTAGTCAGGTCTTGTGATACCGTATTGGATCAGCGAGCTCTTCTCTATACTTGATCCAATAGTTCAGCATCTTGAATGAGTATAGGATGCCAAACTGGACCGGCAAACTCCAATATGGGGCGCATATAGATCTTATAGAGTGATGCTAATGTTTCGTAGCTGCAATGGTTGAAACAACCCTTGAATTAGGTAGAGGGACTTTTTGGACTTATTTGTTATCTGCAATATATGAGACCTCCACATCAGATCATTATCCATTGAAACTCCTGAGTCAACGTATGATGAGCAGGATTATATCGGCTCTCCTTTCATATAGTATGTCCTCTTCGGATTGTTGGCACCTAAATGAAGCACTCGACATTTTGAAAGGTTGAGTGGTAACAACTAGTCCGCAGTCCATCTAAGCACAACATCTGAGTAATTTTTGTAGTATTTCGCCGGATGTAATTGAATTATTGTAGAACTTCATGTCGTCAACATACGATGCACTACGGGAAGATATCAAGCGAGGTAAATCACAAACATAAACGAGGAAGGGAAGTGGACCCAACACAGAACCCTGAGGGACTCCGCTGCATACCGACTGTTCGGACCCACTCTGACCGAAAAAGGGCTATCCGAAAGAAATGAACTTATCCACGCAAGTTAAGGGCCACGGACTCCGAAGTGTTCTAATTTGTGGAGCAGACATTTGATTGGCACCTCTCAGAAATTTAGCAAGTGATTAGAAATTGATCTGATCTATGTCATCGCTTTCGAATTATATTTGCCAGATATACAGGATGGACCCAAAAATCATCATTTGCCAAGTTGAAAAACCGTGAAAAAGTCTGTTTTTCCAAATTACACACCTAGTATATTTTTCAATTTTTGGAATCAGTACAACACACTCTACAATTTTTCTACTCACGTCCCTATACTTATCTCAATGATTTTGTAACTTGGCAAATTATGTTTATTTTTGGTCCATCCTATATAACTGACCACTATAATTCAAAAGCAGTGACATAGACAAGATCAATATTCAATGTTTTGCTAAATTCCTGAGTTAAATCTCAAATATTAAGAAACTAGATTCATTTTCGTGACACGCCAATTTGATCTAATAGGCACTCACCTTGGGACACCCGATATACTTTGATGGTGTGTTATATGTCTCCGAAAGTCCCAGAAATCTTTGAATTAACCAATTCTGGGAAGAAATAAGGAAATACATTTCACGAAATTTTCAAATTCTGAAATTGTGGATATACTGAGTTCAATATCATTATTACTTTTTTGTTCGAGAATTTGTTACACTATTTTGATCACGATATATTTGAAAGAGTGAAAACTGTATTGAATCATCAATATTTAATAATTGGTTGCTTTTTAAGAAGCAGATCCGAAATTTCCTAATTATACTCTGAGCTACACCTGTGAAGAATTCCCATGAGTGATTTGGAATTTAAATTCTATTTCTACTAAATTCTACCAATTTTTGTAGTTATTCCCGAAATATATTTCAATTCGTTTTCCTGATTGCAGGTGATTTTTATTGCAAGAAATATCAAAGATACTGTAGTTTCGAATTTTTTTTTTCCAAAATATTTGGAGATTAAATTGAAGCAAGGTATATATTGGATGTGGCAGAATCATAAGGAGCGTAAGTATATAATTTTTTGCGAGGAAAAACTAACATCACGTGTTTTCCATTGGCTCTGTTTCCTATTGTAAAATGATACTATTATGTCCATTCGTGCGGATTGATGCGTTAGAAAATTTTAAGTTTGTTATGAATATTTTAGTGAAGAAGTATGTTTCATTTCTGATGAGTGTTCGGTAATTGGTAAAGTCTTTTGGCTTTAAAAAGCAAATTCAGATGATGGACCGCTTTATAAATTACTTGGCAAGTTAGTATTACTGAAAAACAAGTGAATGTTGCTATCTGATATTTATTAAGGATATCTCAAAAATATTCGATAATTTAAATTAGAATACCCCAAACTTCATTGGTCTGGTTTCATCCTCTAGATGTGAACATCTTGGAGATTCTCAGAAAACAAAATGAGATCGATAGGTCTTGGGATGTTTATTACATAATTTATTTTTTTTTCTCTCAGCCTAAAGAAGCGCTGAAAAACTTTCGATTTCTCGTCAGAGCTTCTCATTTGTCTTTTTGTATATCGAAATCTCAATTTCGTTCTCCAGTGAAGTGATAGTTATTTTATCAACTAGGTTATTATTAAAGACAGCGACTAATGGTCAAGATATTTTAACGCGTGAGCGAAGAGAATAGCGAATAATTCGAGACCATTAGTCGCTAGATTAATAACCGAAAGGATTACAAGATTCTTCCGTCGATCTCAATATGAATTATGTATAAATTCTTGATTGAAATAATCCTTATTTTGCACAAGACATACATTTGACATAATCTTAATTTATATGTTTCTTTGTTTCTGTAGAGTTTTGACATTACTCGTATAGTAATAGGTTGCCCATTAAAAAAGCATAAATTGAACATTAAAATTAGTCATTAATAATCAACTTCATACACACTAAAAACACCAATTATTTCGAGGTCGACGGAATTGTTTTTAATCAAGAAGGTTATTGAGGTCAGCGAGTAATGGTCAAGATATTTTAATAGATCGAGACCATTAGTCGCTAGATTAATAACCGAATCGATCACAAGATTTTTCCGACGATCTCAACATGAATAGATTATAAATTCTTGATTGAAATACATTCTCATTTTTGCACAAGACAAACATTTGACTACTACAATTTCTATGTGTCCTGGTTCCAATAGAGTTTGGACATTTCTCGTAGGGCTTTTGAATACTTTGTGTACGGTTGCCATTAGGATTAAACATTAAAATAGCATAAATTGAAGTTTAAAATGGGTCATTAATATTCAATTTCGTAAACATTAAAATCACCTTTTATTTCGAGGTGAGCGGAAAAACAATTTTACTGTTTGGATGGACCGGATTGAAAGTAACTTACCTCCTAGTATCATAATATTTTCATCCGACTAGTGAGAGTGAAAGATAAAATGTATCAATCATTTTTTCAGGTAGAATTGGTAATCAAATGAGATTGTTGGGAGATGCATGGAAACGCAGGCACAACAAAAATCTCTGATATTATTCTATGAAGATCTCATCAGGTGAGTTTCATATTACTTCTTCCGAAATAGATTTCAAAATAGGACTTTTTGCGTCTACCATAAGGTCGGGTTTCATTTTTCAGCTCTCATTCTACTTAGACGAGTACATCGTTCTGCTCAAATGTCTGTAATTTTCGAATTGGGAGTCGAAAATGGTCTCAAATTAAAGGTTCGACTCCCTGATGACGAATCATGGTCAAATTGAATTTTGTCTGTGGAGCCCGATAACTTTTGAAGGGATTGTTCTAGAGACTTGAGATTTTTAGGCTGAGTTCGGTTCCCAAATGCCGTGGTTATTTTTTTTAAACAGTCGTACAGGGTGTGTTTCATAAAAAAATTAATGAATAAAAAAATTATTTTTGTTTCTCAGTAGGTATCCTCAGACAAAAACAAAACAAATCGAAATTGCATGCCTCATGAAAAATTCTGTAGCTATTCTGCTAACAGAAACCATCAAAAATTCAATTTGAATGTTGAAAAAAAAAGAATCTTTATATTTCAAACAATAGAACATTCAATTGGAACATTGAAATAAGAATATTTATATTTCCATAATATCCGATTTGAGAGAATAATTCTTGAATGAAGATTGACACACTGAATGTTCATGCAGAATTTCAAGTGGATCGCTTCAATAGAACCGTAGAATTTAATTTTCAAATGTGGAGTTTTTACTTATTTCAGTTCTTCAATAATTTCTAGAATATTTTCCGAATTTTGCATTTATATATTTAGTATCAATCTCGAGCCCTATATAGAATTTTAAGGTAATAGCCTCATTACTCTCTACTCAACTCAACACTGCATTTGCACTTGCTCAAGGGCTTTTTCCATCATTTCAGATAATATAACTCCTTCGAAATTACGAAATAAAATTCTTTTCATTTAACTCATAGGTATATCCTGTGATAATATATATAATTTTTTTTCTATTTCAGGACAAACGTTCGAATATCAGAAAAATTTCAGATTTTCTGGGCAAAAAAATAACAGATGAAGAAATGGAAAAATTAATAAACTATATCGACATTGAAAAATTCAAGCAGAACAAGTCTGTGATAATGATCACTTATTTGGTTCTAGTAATTCCATTAGAAAAGACGAATTGTTTCATCAGACAAGGAAAGACAGGAGGATGGCGTGAATTGTTCCCCAAAGAAATGAACGACGAAATCAACGAGTGGTTTTTGAGAAACATAAAAGAGATACCAGACTTCCAATTCCTGATTGTTGGAAGGAAGCTATGGAGTTGTGAGTGCATAGATATAACAGAATGCCAGATAGAATACACCATTGTTTCAATATTCGTTTTGAAATTTGGTATCAATATTAGTTGTATTATTTCTGTGATCAATTACTGTCAGTTTCTGCTCGCAGAAACCTTCTCACTGTTTTTACAACAGTGAACATTTAATAGCATGAATTAATATCAAAAAGGATAAGTACTTCAGTTAAGACGAAAAAAAGAAAAAAATAAGGAAAGCCGTAAGCAGGAGTTTTGAGCGCTCGTTCATTGTAGAGACTAATACTCCACCAATTTTTATAAGGGTCTTCAATTGACCCTAAATATATGAATACAGAATCTAATAGAGCCAGAGCCCGTGAATCCCAGACCTTCGTTATTTTATAGAAGCTGAAAATCTGTCTACGCATGCTGCCCCACAGGTAAGAACGATGGACCATTATGAAGATTGGGTTACCCTGGCTTTGGCAGGTAAACAGTATTAAAGGGGTGTAAAATACTGATCTAATTTCGTCAGATTATAAAGTGTGATTTTTTGATATCACCTTCAGAATATCATTAAAAATCACGTCATCAATTGCCAGACACTTACTATAGTGGCAACACCTTGCCAGACACCCTTAATGTTCATAAAATTAATATGTAATTCTACTTACGTTATAGTATAAAGCTGATTTTTATATATAATACTTGGGTAATGATTACATAATGTTTCTTCATTAGCCAGACATTTTTGATAGTGCAACCCTTTGCCAGACAAGCTTGTAGTTTAGCTGCAGGTGTGAGCGCGAGACAGTATATATAGAGTGGTGCGAGTAAGACGGCATGATCATAATGACTTATGCAAATGAATTTTTTTTGGTACAGATTTATATAACTAATCATTTAAGTGAATCTCAAAAACATCTGAAGAAAAGACATTCGATGCTACAACTAAATTAAATTGTTATAGAATAAATTAAAATTTTTAACAATTTTATTTAGTTGTAGCCTCGAATGTTAAATTGTTAATAGAATAAATTAAAATTTTCAACAATTTTATTTAGTTGTAGCATCGAATGTCTTTTATATCAGATGTTTTTGAGATCACTTGAATGATTAGTTATATAAAACACAGATACACACAGTACAGATTTATATAACTAATCATTTAAGTGAATCTCAAAACATCTGAAGAAAGACATTCGATGCTACAACTCAATTAAATTGTTAATAGAATAAATTAAAATTTTTAACTCTTATTTAGTTGTAGCATCGAATGTCTTTTATTCAGATGTTTTTGAGATTCACTTGATGATTAGTTATATAAATCTGTACCAAAAAATTGTTTTGCATAAGTCATTATAATCATGCCGTCTCACTCGCACCCACTCATATATACTGTCTCGCGCTCGCACCTGCAGCTAAACTACAAGCTTGTCTGGCCAAGGGTTGGCACTATCAAAAATGTCTGGCTAATGAGGAAACATTATCTAATTATTACCCAAGTATTATATATAAAAATCAGCTTTTATACTATAACGTAAGTAGAATTACATAAAATTTAATGACATTAAGGGTGTCTGGCAAGGGTTGCCACTACAGTAGTGTCTGGCAATGATGACGTGATTTTTAATGATATTCTGAAGGTAATATCAAAAATCACACCTTATAATTTGACGAAATTAGATCAGTATTTTACACCCCTTTAATACCGTTTACCTGTCAAAGCCAGGGTAACCCAAACTTCATAATGGTTCATCGTTCTTACCTGTGTTGGGAGCATGCGTAGACAAGTTTTCAGCTTTTATAAAATAACGAAGGTCTGGGGTTCACGGGCTCTTAGACTATAAGCACAATCAGAATTATATTCTGGAAATTATTCAGAAAATGAAACATGTGAAAATAACTTTAAAAAATGGAAGCAAGCCCTGAGCAGGAGCTTCTGAGCGCCTCGTTCTCTGGTGGAGCAATAGGACTATCATCTCAAAATTCTGTATATGACTTGAAATTGATACTTTATATATAAACAATTAAAAAATTTCAATTCTATGGTCACACTTGAAAATTAAAATAATTAAATTTTATGGTTCTGATGAAGCGATCCTCTTGAAATTGGCATGAACATTCAGTATATCAATCTTTATACCAGGAATAAATTTCACTCAATTCAGATATCTTGTTATGAAAATATAATTTTTTTTTTCAATATTCAAATTGAATTTTCTATAGTTCGGATGATGCGATGATCTTCAAATTTTGCACAAACATTCAATATATAAATCTCAATTCCAAAATAAATTTCATTTGATTCGGTATCTTGCTCTATGGAAATATAAAGAGTCTTTCCTTTAATATTCCAATTGGAATTTCTATGGTTCTGATGATGCTGTCCTCTTGAAATTTTGCATGAACAATCAGTGGTGTCAGTCTTCACTCACAGAATGAATTTCAGTTAA
>CM024244.1:36271211-36370869 GCA_013421045.1 Propylea japonica
AAAATAAATTCCAAAAAGTTGTCAACATCCCTTTGCCCCCCGAGGCTCTTTTGTGGGCAAGAGTGACCCCCATGCTAACTAAAATTCAAGAGAAATTTCAGAATATCAAAACTCGGTAATGGTTTGATTATATAAAAGAGAAATATTAAACATGCAACTTCGAAAGAACGCAAAAATACACAACGAAGGAATTAAATGAAAATATAGTTACGTACTCGTTTTACAAGCGATATGACAATGCTTGTCCGAACACTCTGTTTTTCTCGTGCACTGTTGCCAAGGATTGTAACACCGTATTAATTCCAGAAATATCCGAAAATTGTTGCATTTGAAGTTTTTGCAAGCCAATTACGCTAATCCCCAAAGTCGCACTTACCCCAATTCATTATATCTATAAGAAATTAGCAACAAGTAGATGGAAACATGTTTTTTTCACTCCTTCTACTCATCCACCAACAAGATACGCAAAAAGTATCTATACAACCGTGGAACTAAAATATACACGAAAGTATGCGCAAAGATACGAGTACATTAAATATTTCAACATTCCACTCTTCCGTTCCTCAGCCAAAGGGATTACATAAAAATACACTTCTGAAGATCGACCCTTAAGATAGACCTCGACAATCTCGTTTCACTCAACCCCCAGTTGCACCGTGGTTTCCACAGTCGTCATAGAATTGGCATATTCCATGACGATATCAGTGCTAAGGTGGTGAGAATCGAAGCTGAGCTAAGATAGTAGTAATGTAAACAATCTTGTTTTGGACAGATAAACATTGGAGTTTCATCGAAATTTTTGAGAATAATCTGGAAATTAATATTGAGTTGGAACCTTTGTTGAACAATTTTGTGATTTAATCAATATTTCAATCATTTTAATAACTGATATTCGATGGTTTAATTAATACAAAGGTTACAAGGGAGTAAGTCTAGATATGGATGTTGTCGTTAGAATTTCTGGAAATTTTAGTAGTTTTAACCTCTAATCTAGAGCCCCAATAGAAAAAGTTCGAGAAGAAGTTCTGAATGCATGTCATATTATAATGTGTTTGGAAAACAAATTGTGGGTTCAGTTTTTATAAACATTTGCTCTTTGTGTTTGAGAAAAAATGCCTAGCCCTTAATAGAGAACCTCATAAATTGATGGTTCATTGATTGTGGGAGAGTGATGAAGTAAAACAAAAACTAATATGCTCGATATGTTCTTGTGAAGGTGGAGTGAGGAGGAAATGTAAACATATAATTACAATAGTTTTAATGAAATTGATCAGGTGCACGATGTTCTAATCCATCCATGACAAAATCATGTCAAAACTCATGGTTGTTTTCCTTCCATTTCTGCTGTGTGTTTCTTTATCGTGGAAAAACTTTCTAAACTTGAAGAAATATCACAAACAGAAATAAGAGTTCGTTTATAGAAAATATGACTTGCTTAAAAATCAAAATTTGCTGTATCGTCCTATAGTATAATTCAAGAAGATATGTAGAAATATTTTATGAACTCTTTATTATTTCTGCAATAGTCAAATACATGTTTGTGAAATAATATGTTGTATGTGTACCTTCCTTAATATTAAAATGATCTTAAGAAGTAGAGAGAGCTATATATCAAAACCTCCGATACAAATTCTGACGTGAGAGGTTAAAGCGACAATATGAATTACTTTCCAATATTTATTGAAGTATCTAAGATACAAGCCTTTCTTTTAGTATTAGTTCCCTTCCAAACTCGTTTTCAATATTTTTTTTCATTTGGTTTTCCTGAGGGGCGAAGTGATAACTATATCTTAAAGTGTATCACTGATCCTTCGACCGAGAAATCCTAATAACTCTCAATTCTATATCCTAAAGTTTGCATTTTTTAGCCCATAAATTGCATCGAGGCACCCAACAGTATAGTCATTTCTGATCGAAATCATATTCAAGAGGGTAATTTTGAATTTTCCCATGATATACTTCTTCTAAGCAAAGTTAATGAAGAATTACGAAATTATCCCCTGAAATACGTTCAACATCTTTGTTTACTACTATCTTAGCTCTATTTCGATTTCAAGCACCAGAGTGCGTACGATCTGGTCAGCAGAGGCCAATAATCCCGGCAAAACCTGTCATGTATCTCTGTGAACGGACACCAACTCTGTCGGTTCATCCACGTAACTTTGGCGGCTTTTTTGGTTTCTCGGATCAGATCATTAACAAACATGGACAGTTGTCATTTGGAAGTGCAGTAGCAAAACAGCACGTTCTGAAGCACGCAGAGTGCTGTACAAACCTACTCAGTTTACACGAATGATCCTCATCGAAGTTGTACACAACTGGTGGTAAAACTAATCAGCTGGGGATGAAATGAATTAGTTAGACGGACTAGAGTTGGTGTATCGATATTGGCTAATGAGACATAGAATTCGATTAAGAAGGATAACTTCTTCTTCAATCACCAAAAGGGGTCGAAGGGGAGTTTAAAGCTCCTGAACTGAACAAGGAATTACAGAATGAGAGAAACATAATTGAAGTAATACGCTACAGTACTCAACTCTGGAATGTAGCTGTTTGTAAACAATAATGTTTTGAAAAATAAACAGTATTTCGGAGTTACCTGAAGTAAATAAACTTCATTATAGGTAATCTAGAACCTCGAGAGCTGGCGCAAATGTCTTCCTAAATCAAAAGATTAACTGAAGTTATGTTAATGCTTTCAAATAGCATGGGGTAATGTGAAAGAAGAGATCTTTTCTTCATGTTTGCCCCTGTTTAAATCTGACAGGGGTTCCTTATGATCTGAGGTAAAATGCTTGTTACTATCCGAATTGAACTCAATGAGGTAGACAAGAAAAATAAGGTCTTTTTAATCTGGGTTCCTGGCTACGCGGGAATCAAAGGAAACGAAGAGGTCAATACACTTTCCAAAAAAGCGCACGATGTTACTTAATGGCCCAGCACCCTTCTGTGGTATAGGTGATGTACCTATAAGAAGGAGTTTTCTGGAGAAGGAGAAAGCCGAGAGGGAAAAACTCTGCGGAATCTCCCAGGAATGCATCATTCCAGTGAGTTCCTTCGGAACTTTGAGACAGATATCTGGGTCTTGGTAAGAAGCAATTATACCTACTCACTGGCTTTCTCACAGGACACTGTCGCCTCAGAAGCACCTGTTGAGGATTATCGGACACTGACGAGTGTAGGTTATGTCGGGAGGTGGAAGAAACCCATATTCACAGATAGGTATTAGATTTCATTAGATCTCTGGAACTGGAAGGCGAGCTGTGAAGGGGGTGGACCAGAACAGCTCTGTAAGGTGGCACAATAGACCTTGAGGTCACAGTGAACTGTAAACCCCCTTACACTAACTAATCAGATCTGAAACATAATGTTCTCGACATATGATGAATAATCAATAAGTATTAGTCAAACGGAAGCGAAAATAGTAGATAATATTGAAACAGTATATGAGTAATTTGCGATTATATGTAGCCATGAATATAACAGATATCATCAAATATGAGTGAATTTTGATATGAGAAAATTCATACGGTAATTGGAATACTTCAGAGCAATCATATTAATTTCCAATTCAAGCAGGGCAAACATGCAAGCCTTATTTTTATCTGCTAAAAGAAGTGAAGAAAGCAATAGCCATATTTGTTTGACAGTAGCTATACCTACGCTACAAGTGAATATTTTCTGCCAAAAAGTGTCTGTGTTCATTTCGCAAAAATTCAGACACACTTTTCTGGAGAAGTTATTCTTGAAAAAAAGTAGAGGTTCCGTGAAAGACTGAGCTTCATAATGGCTCATGAGAAAAGACTCAATTTGATGAAAGTCAAAATCTTCAAACTAACGAGGAGATTGTATTTCAACTTTATAATCTTCGAATAGGAGTATCGGCTGTACCCAATAATTTAAGCTGTAATAATTCATTCCTGTGCTAATGGATGAAACGTAAAATACAGGGTGTCCCATTACTCGACGTCAACCTGGAACCGGGTGAAAAGGCAAGTAATGCTGGTTGTCAGAAAAATATTAAAAAAATCTAAGTTGCATGATTTTAAAATAATGGGCATTTAAACAAACACCAAAATTCCACACACTGTGACAGTCTTTTCGCTCCTGTTGACACAAATATCAACTTTTTCCAACTTTTTTTTTGCTGTGTGTAATCTTGAATAATGCTTGTCTAAACTGTAATCAAAATTTCGATACCAGCTGCTCTAGGTTTCATAAAAAAAAAGCCTGCTTCTCAGAAAAAGAATTCAAATAAACAATTGCCTAGTTTCAACTGACTGTATTGTTAAAAGTTGGCGCATTTAGTAAGGATTCCAAAATGGTATAATACCTACTTGTTAAACTGTAGCTGCCGTAGTTCAAATTTATTTTCGACTGCCTAAGAATACACCTTTTCTTAAACTGCTTCCCAGTAAAAAAGTCCAATGGATTCAAGTCCGGGAACAGGCCGACCACCAGATTGGACCAGAAAGTCCGATCCATCTTCCGGGAAAGAATGTTATTTGTGTCAACAGGAGCGAAAAGACTGTCACAGGGTGTGGAATTTTGCGTGTTTGTTTAAATGCCCATTATTTAAAATCATGCAACTTAGATTTTTTTTATATTTTTCTGACAACAGCATTACTTGGCTTTTCACCCGGTTCCGGGTTGACGTCGAGTAATGGGACACCCTGTATACGATTATTCACAGTATTCACAGAAATCACTTTGCCCGAGAGTTCACCTAAGATATTGATTTCTATGCCTGGAAATCCCAAACTCAATCATTTGCACTCTTATAGCTGAGAGTAAGTTCGATATCATCTCGATGGTTTCAAGTAACAGTTTTCCCCGTATCGGTTCTGCTTCATCATCGACAAAACCACCGGTTTTGAGGCTTTCTTTGGGATAAAACCCTATATCTGATACCTTACCCAATATTGATATTGTTATTTGCGTTTTAGGCCATGAACAAACACATCCGTTCCACTATCCTTCGCGTCTAGCTTCGTTCAGACAGTTACGGATAAAATTAAATGAAAAACGAAGTTGTAGCATCGACAAACAGTTGAATATGATAAGTAATATTGATATCACGCCTGCGACACAAATTACAGACAAACTCAATTATTTCCTTTGAATTCCTTCGATATTTGAAAGAGCTGCCCTAAAGCCAAGAGGGTTCATCGAACCAGGTCTCTTCAAATGATCATGTTTCAGAACCTCAGATGTGCTCGTAACAGTCTTCAGACCCATAATACTAATTATCTCCCCCAGATTCAGATAGCTGTCTTTCACCCTAAATATCGAATTTAATTTGGAAATAATGATTGAAGATCTTGTGAGAAAGTAATTAGCTATATAAATATAACCATTGTGTCACAACTTGGATCTAATTTGATTTCCAGCAAGTCCTGCCTCGCCATGAGATGACTTTCCGAATCCTCAGAGGTAAAAATGGGGCCTCATCACTCAAGATGATCTTTCGATGGAATTCCGGATCATTTTCATGCATTTCAACTACCCAATCAGCAAAGACAAGGCGTTTGTTTTGATCGTCCGGCTCGAGTTTTTGTGTTGACTGAACTTTATTAGCCTTAAGATCCAGGTCTTTATAAAAATACGGTGTAATGACGTTTGTAAAATGCCTAATTCCAAAGAGATGAGGAATGGACAAACCTTGTTTTCTCAACACTTTCGGTTAAAGCAGCAATATTCTCGGCTGTTCTTGAGCGACGGGCACGGGTTTTATTCTTTACATCTGTAACTTGTCCCAACAGCTCGAACTATTCCACCAATTTCTTCATTGCGGTCCGACAAGGTGCTTCGCGACGGGTTTTACGAACTGTCTCTGCCAAATTTTCACCATTTTTATAGCGAATTTTGATAATTTAGATGCGATCTTGAAGCGCGTATTGTTCCATTTTTATTGATGGCGTAGTTTCTACTTGTCAAATGTTAGAAATGACAGCTTCAACGTGACCTCTACCGAAATAGCGGGCTATTCAAAATACAGGATATCTATTCTCATTCAAGTGAACAGTTTTTTTTTAATTGATATAAACTTAAATTCTGTTTTCTTCATGGTACTAAACAGCGTTTTCCAAGGTAACAAATCTAGATGGATAACCCTTCTCTATATTTCATGAGAATCTGGTTCGAGAAGCAATCGCCCGAAAGCTACTGATCCAGAGTCATGCCCTTCCTCAATATTCAAAATAACACCACTTATTGGAAACCCTTTAGGACAGGATATCTCATATTCATATTCTCATTCGAGTAAACAGTGGTTTTTTACCACTGATATAAACTTAAATTTCTGTTTTCTTCATGGTACTAAGCAGCGTTTTCCAAGGTAACAAATCAAGATGGATAACCCTTCTATACAGGGTGAGTCTTTGATTAGTACATATATTTTAACCGTAGGTTCCTGATGTCAAAAGAAACACTTTTTCCTTTACCATTTTTTCCGATTCGCCCTGGTTAAAAAGATACAGGCTGTTAAAAATTCATGGAAAACATAAATTTTCAGTAATATCTCGCAAACGATTTCTTCAAATGAAATGATTTTTGGAACATAGTTTTTCATGAATATGATTAATCTTTTCCGACTATAAAATTCCGAGTAATTCGATGTTGAAAGAAAAAAAAATCTTAGAAATTCGAGAAATTGGGTACTTTGGCTGAATGCAATTCTGTCGAAAATATTCACAGAATTCAATTTTCCCTATGTGGTCACTTTGACAATTTCAAGAATAATTCGAGAATTTGTTATCTGGAATGATGAATGGTATGAAAACTAGCGGATTATCTTTAAAAATGGGGTTACAATGATAAGCTCACCTCTATACTTCTTCAGTGTAAATCCTTATCTATTCAAGCAAATTTCCACACCACTTTCGAAGTACCTATTGCAATTTTGTTTCGTTGAGCTTTGACATACGTTGTTCCAAATTTACATTACGTTAGAATACGTTCATTTCTCATTTATTCATCATATTTATTACTACTGAAATGACCTTAATAAGTAATTATTCATGAAGTCGTATGATTTGAAAAACAAACTAACCACAGAACACCGATGTTAAAGAATCCAGTGTCACGTCTGTGACTTTCACACCATGCAGACCATAGAGAAAAGTTTGTTCTATGATGCGGACACCCCTTGAAATTCAATAGCCCCAACTGGTGTTTATGAACCTGAAATGTCATGCGTGTTATGGTTGAGTTGTTGTTTTGATTTCGAAACTCTTGCACGGAAGATTTCAAGAGATATTGAAAAGGAATGCTATAGCTAGAATAGGTGGTTTAAAAGTTAATTAGATATAATCATAAATGAAGTATACATCAAGAACTGAATATTCTGTTTTCATCACCAGCAAAATTTTGGATGAATCGATCATTGCATTAGAATACAACTGGTATTGAAATTGTGAGTTTATATTTCTTTCTTTAATACAGCAGCTTATTTGAAAATTTCGAATGGTATATCTACTCGTTTCTTTGATACAATAGCTTATTTCAAAGGTTTGCATGCTATATCTCGTACTTTCAAAATTCAGTGGTTAGTTTACCAGTGGCGGCATAGCTCATTCTGAAAATAAAAAAGGGACATATCTTCTTATTCAGGCCGAATCGGAAAAAATGGTAGAGGAAAAAAGTGTTTCTTTTGACCTCAGAAACCTACCGTTAAAATATATATACTAATCAAAGACTCACCCTGTATATTTCTTGAGAATCTGGTTCGAGAAGCAATCGCCCAAAAGCCACTGGTCCAGAGTCATGCCCTATCTAAAATTTTTATCCAACCATTTTCTCACACCGATCGTTCGAATGCACGAGATGATGAGCTCCTCCGCGTCCCGAAGCCCATCCATTTGGCAGTCAGACGTTTTCCGCTACACCGAGGTAGTCATGGATACAGAAAACCTGCCAGCTGGACCGTGAAGATTGCAGGTGTAAGAGCGGCAGGAGGATGTAGATAGTTTCACGGCCGTAGAACACGAACAACTGTTTGTCGATGTCTCAACTTCGTTTTTTCATTTATTTTCCTGGTAACTGCCCGAATGGAACATGACCAGATGGATAGTGGAACGGACGTGTTTGTTCATGGCCTAAAACGCAGATAACAATGTCAAAAGGATTTTATCTCACAGATTTTCCGAAATCGGTAGAGATTTTGAGTGGAAACTGTTACCTGAAACCTTTGAGATGGATATAAAACTAACTCTCAGTAGAGTCAGTAGAGTAGAGAAGTCGTCTTTTAGTATGTGGGATCTGGCGCGTCGTTATGAGGGCCTTGAGGTAAAGAAGTTGTCTTTTGGCCCCCATAACCTCAATCGATTCACTCTAAATGGGGGCCCACATCTAGGGCTCCATCAGCAGTATCCCAAAAGATAACTCATGTACCGCGGGCCCCCCATAACGTTGCGCTCTTGGACGTTTGAGAATATGAGGTTATGTTCAAAATTTGCGCCAGAAATCACTTTGTTAATCTACTCTGATGGCTTCAGAACATATTTTTTTCGAATATCGAAGAAATTCCAAAAAAAATTTAATTCGACTTTAATTTGCAGCAGAGAAATGATATTGATACTACTTAGTCTCGATGTCGATGTCACAAGGATAGTGGAGAGGACATATTTGTTCATTCCTAAAACGCAGATAACAATGTCAATCTTGGGTAAGGTATCAGATATAGGGTTTCATCCCAAAGAAAGCCTAGAAACTGAGAGGGAAAACTTTTCCTGAAACTATCGAGATTGATATGAAACTGACTCTCAGCTATAAACAATGATACAAATGCTTTAATTAAAATTTGGGAAATTCAGGAACAAAGCATCACAAAGAAAATGTTTGGTAGTTTTGTATTGCTTTACTCAACTATCAAAATGATTGAAGCTTCAATCTAATGACTGATCAGAAGTTCAAGTTTATATCAGGAGGCAGAAGCACTGTTGTATGATAAATATTTCCTGTTGTTTGGGTCTTTAAATATCATCTTGAACAACTGAGGTTCCGGAAAATCATCTCATGGCGAAGCAGAAGTTGCTGGATATCATATAAATCGAAGTTTGAGACTCAAAGGTGAGATCTCATAAGATTTTTAATTATTATTATTTCCAAATTAAATTTGATATTCAGGGTGAATCTATGAGGGATGATTAGTAAAGGGTTTTCCAATAAGAGGTGTTATTTTGATATTCGAAGAGAAGTGACATTTTTTGATAAAAACGATTGGATGTTTATTTCATTATAAAGAAGAAGCTATGCCATTGGTAGTGGAAATTAACATCAGGCAAATGATCACCACGACCACGCTTACAGGACCATATCCTTTTTATAAAAATTCCATAACCAAATCGCAAAGTGGCTGCCTTATGCCCACGATAGCCTTAAATCGACGCTGGGCTATTGAGGCAGGCCTTCTCTTTCACGTGACCCCAAAGGAAGAAGTCGCAAGGTGTTAAATCACAAGATCTCGGCGGCCAATTGTGATCACCTCTTCGACAGATAGCATTTCAACGACCCAATCAGCAAAGTCACGACGTTGTTGATGATCGGCCTGCTTGAGTTCTTGTGTTAACTAAACTTTATAAGCCTTAACACCCAAATATTTATGCAAAATAAGGTGTAATGACGTTTGTGCAATGCCTAATTCCAAAGAACGTCGAGGAATGGACAATCCTGGGTTTTCTTCCAACACTTTCGGCTACAGAAGCAATATTCTTGGCGACGTGCACGGGATTTATTCTTTACATCAATAACTTGTCCCAACAGCTCGAATTTTCCATCAATTTCTTGATTGCGGTCCGACAAGGTGCTTCGCGACGACCCAAAAATGTTCGAGTTTTACGAACCGTCGCTGCCGAATTTTCACCATTTTTATAGTGAATTTTAATAATTTCAATACGTTTTTAAAATGTGTATCGTTCCATATTCATTAATGGCGTAGTTAAATGTCAAAAAATGACAGCTTCAAACTTGACATCTACCGAAATAGCGGGCTATTCACAATAACACCTTTTATTGGAAAACTCTTTATTATTGGTCTGAAAACAGTTACGTGAACTTCTGAGGTTCTGAGAGATGAACAAGTGTCGACTTTGTTTCCATGAACCCTCTTGGCTTCAGAGTAGTTTTTTCCATAAGAATAAAATTTTCAATGAATCTGTATAACAGAGGTCATAGCTATGTTGAGAATATGCAATTATCCTGACTTTCATCAAGCGAATTAGTTCCACCTTCAAAATTTTCAACACATCAGTACAACCCTTTCGAAATACACATTCCTCCAGCCTGATATCAAACAAAATCCAGTATCAGAAAACTTCCAATCCAGCGAATCCATCACTTCACAGGCACAAATCACCAACGCCCGGACTCACGCACCGGACTGTATAAACAAACAAGCATCGAATTGATTGAAACGACAGAAAAAAACGCGACTAATATCGAAACAACGAACGCTTTGAATATCACGTTCCCGAGGAAAAGCGGAAAAACATCTGCCTTTTTCCGGAAAACATCCGCGTCCGCAACACGTGAAATCCATTTCGATATTCATAATAAACGCAATCTGGATCGGCAAGGGAGTGTAGACGGATCGCCACAATTCCCCCATGCGAATTGCATAATCAAGTGCCTAAATAATTGAATTCTGATGAAGCAAATGCTGTATCGTTGCGTGGAGTTTTCATGTGCTGCGGTTGTTTGGGATTAGTTGTTTTTACGGACAGGGATGTGTTTGGCAGGAATAGATTATTTCATATTCGCAGTTTCTACCTATTCGATATTTCGTATACGTTTGGGAATTCCGAAAAATTTGTTCAAGTAAATGAATATCTTCAATACCATCATTATTCAGCAAATGGATCAAGTGGCGAGAAATAGTTTTATCGAATCACAAGCTCCTACAATGAACTCCATTTGAGAAAAGTGATATTAAGAGATATAATGATATTATGATTGAGCAAATGCTCGAAAAAAATAATCATTATAAACTTTCTAGATGATCCACTAAAATTATATCATCTGGCCGGAAAGATTATTTATCACCCACAGTTTCCACTTATTCGGTAGCTCGTTGTACATATGATAATCTAACGAATTTGTTCATGACGAGATAAATCTTCAATACCCAAGATAATTGTGTCACGATTCAACAAATTAATAATGTCAGGAGATCTGTTTTGCCAAATCACAAACTCTAGCAATATACATTAGTTGCAGGAAGCAGTATTAGGAACCTAGATATCAAGTGCAAGTTATGATTCAGCAATTGCTTGAACAATATGATTCTTACCTAGGTCGAGTTGTTTCTCAAGCAGGAAAATATTTGGCAAATGAATCATGTGGGAACAACTGGTTCGTCGAATCAATAGCTCTTATCATTTACTTTAGTTGCGAGAAGTAGCGTTATGTAGATATTGTGAACAAGGAATGAAGAAGTTGAGTTCTTCAACAAATAGGAAATTATTTGGGAGGAATAGATATATCGGCAATGTAATGTGGACTGATCGCCACAATTCCCCCATGCGAATTGTATAATCAAGTGCCTAAATAATTGAATTCTGATGAAGCAAATGCTGTATCGTTTCGTGGAGTTTTTCATGTGCTGCGGTTGTATGGGATTAGTTGTTTTACGGACAGGATGTGTTTGGCAGGAATAGATTATTTCATATTCGCAGTTTCTACCTATTCGGTATTTCGTATCCGTTTGGGAATTTCGACAAATTTGTTCAAGTAAATGAATATCTTCAAGACCATTATTATTCAGCACATGAATCATGTGGCGAGAACTTGTTTGTCGAATCACAAGCTCCTGCAATGAACCTTATTTGAGAAAAGTGATATTAAGAGATGTAATGATATTATGATTGAGCAAATGCTCAAAAAAATTAACATTATGAGCCCTTTAAGATGATTCTCAAGAATTATATCATCTGGAAAATATTATTCATCTCCTGCAGTTTCTACTTATTCGGTAGCTCGTTGTACATATGATGATTTATACAAATTCGTTCATAACGAGATGAATCTTCAATACCCATGATAATTGTGTCACGATTCAGTGAATTTATCATGTCAGGAGATCTGTTTGGCCAAATCACAAGCTCTAGTAATATACATTAGTTGCCGGAAATAGTATTGGGAACCTAGATATCAAGTGCAAGTTATGATTGAGCAATTACTTGAACAATATGATTCTTATCCAGGTTGGTTTCTTGGCAGGAAATATTTCGTAAGAATACAAATATAGGCACGAGACTATAGACGCATTGTCACAATTCCCCCATGCGAATTGCATGGTTGAGTTTTGATTCATCAAATGCTTCAACACGTGGAATCCATTTATATCATGATAGACGCAATCTGGATTGGCAAGGGAGTGTAGATGGATCGCAACAATTCCCCTATGCGAATTGCAAGATCAAGTACCTAAATAATTGAATTTTGATGAAGCAAATGCTGTATCGTTGCGTGAAATTTTTGTCGAATCTAAAGCTCTTGCAATGTACTCTATTTGTGAGAAGTGATATTGAGTAGATATTTGTGAGATATGATTGAGCAAATGCTCAAAGATATTATTATTATATATTGTTAATACACCTATAAGTTGATTACAAGAATGCAATAACTTGGCATGAATAGATTATTTGACATCTGCAGTTCCTACCTATTTGGCAGTTCATTGTACATTTGAGGATTAACATAAATTTGTGCATAAAACTTTTGAATCATCAACACCCATTATTATTGTGGCACGATTCAGAAAATGAATCATAGTAGTAGTAGTAGTAGTATTATGTAGATATAATCAGCAATTTATGATTAAGCAATTGCTTTATAAATGTGATCTTTATACGAGTTATATTGAGTTGTTCCACTTCCGAAGTTCTTGCCTATTCTGTTGTACATTTGAAGATTCAGATAGATCTGTTTGACAAATCACTAGCTCTTGCAATATACCTACTCTACTTGCCCCTTGTAAGAAGTGGCATTGAGCAGATATAGATATAGATATGGTGAGGTTATGATAAAAAAAGCTTAGGAGCAATTATCATTTAACTTTCATGAAGTGTAACCACATAATGGGCAAACTCACAGCTGCATAGTATATTAAAGAATCTCAATATTTGAGATACATCCAATATCCAAAATTTCCCGCATTATGAAATTCATATCGAAGCGAGATATTTCATTTCCATTTATTCCTACTTTCATTTCAACCAGCCTAAGGATATGCCACCCTGACTCCACCTGACGTAGTTTAATAATATTCAAACGCATTTCTCTATAGAATTTAAGCCTTTTAAGTCAGTAGATGAAATCCTATGTATACACATACAAAGAAGAATACAAAGGGATCTTTCTACCGTTAGTTTATTCATACATATGCTGAGAGACAAATGGAATATTTCATTATTGCTCTGCAAGAAGCGCTCTGCAGTTTCCCAGCGGAGATTCAGATTTCATTCATTCCAAGAAAATGAACGATTCCTTGTTCAAACATTTAATTCGCGAACGCCTGAAAATGAAGCTGGAAAGAATCTCGAATAAAGAATTGGGAGGTAAATATATCCTAGCCTCACTGTAACTGGGGTTTTTCGTTGAATTCAAGACCTGTATTATTTCCGATACCTACTTTCTGACAAAAATGATAGGTGATAGTCGCAAACACGATCTTTCTTGATACTGTATCTTCGAATAGGAGATCTTGACAAATAAGGTTATATCTGCTGCGTGAAGGAAATTCCAGTCACGTTTTTCTAAAAGGACAAATATTATCCCAAAAATCAAAAAACTATTTCAACATACAGGAAAATAAAAACGAGGTAGTACTCTAATTGGATATCTTGTTATGGTAATAGGAAGTTCCTTTTTTTCAATATTCCAATTAAATTTTTTACGGTTCTGTTAAAAGTATGTCCACAAAATTTTGCAGGAGGCTCACTATGAGCATCTTGCAAAATATAATTTCGATTTGTTTTATTTTGTATGATATGATGAGGAACAGAAATTTTGAATTGCCATATTTATGGAACACCCATTACGATTTGGCTGGTTAACGAACACACACTGAGAATCTCAAGTTTCTAGGACAATCTCTTCGAGAGTTATCGCGCAAACGACCGGAAGACCGGACGGAAGGCCCTACGGAAAGAATTGAATTTGCTACAGATTCTTCATCAGGTAATCAAACCCTATCGGTTGAGACCATTTTCGGCTCAAAATTCTAAAATTACGGAGATTTGGGCAGAACGATATAGCACTCGTTCAAGTATAATAATAATAATAATAATAATTTATTGATCCCTTCAGACATAACATTGATGTATGGGATAGGTCAATTAAGTACAGTTCACTATGCTAGATTATAGAACTATAGTGATTCCTATAGAACAAAGAACAATGATACACATAAATTCATATGGTATAAATAAATAAATAAATACATAGATGTATAAAACATAACACAGTAACAATAAAAACAAAATACAGTCACAAGGTATAAGAAAGATTTTAAAATGATTTTACAGCTTTATCACTCAGGTATTCCCCAACACTATAATAGGCTTTCTTCAATAGAAGTTCTTTTATTTTATTTTGAAGGAAACTAGTTTCATGTCCTTATAGACAGATGGAAGATGGTTATAAATCAATATACCTTGGTATAAGGCAGATGTTTCAAATTTTTTCGTCCTATGGACCGGAATACTCAGTTGATCTAATTGCCTAGTTGGATAGTTATGGAAAGAGGAATTTTTCTTTATTGAGCTCAAATTCGATCGTATGTACATCAACACACCATAAATATAAATACATGGGAAAGTCATGACCTGATTTGCAATGAAACAGGGTTTACACGATTCCATTGGCGGGATCCCGAATATTAGACGTAAAATTCTCTTCTGAGCGACAAACAATCTACTGCTACTTGATGCGTTACCAAAAAGAATTATATTGTATGATAGATGACAATACACAAGCCCATAATACACGCTCATAATAGAATTCAGAGGCATAGAGTTTCTTATGCGGGATATGGCATAAAAGGACTTGTTTATTTTTTTACACAGATTATCAATATGCTCATCCCAGCGGAGGAATTGATCAAGATGTATTCCAAGAAATCGAACAGAACTCTTGGACTGGATTTTCACATTACGGTACCGCAACTCAATATTTCTGACTGAGGTGATATTAGTGGCAAAATAAATACATTCGGTTTTATCCACGTTAACAATAACTCCATTCTGGTCACACCAGCGGACAAACCTATCCAAAAGATCCTGTAAGTACTCGACAATAGCCTCCAGGGTGTCAGCGGTCAAAATCAAAGAGACATCGTCAGCAAACATAATAAGTATATTGGCTCTTATATATTCCGGCAGATCATTCACAAATAACAGAAACAATAATGGTCCTAACACAGAGCCCTGTGGTACTCCATGGTTCATATTAAATACCTTCGAGAAATGACCATCAACCCTGGTTCTGACAGTTCTGCCTACCAAAAAACTCTGCAACCACTCTGAAAAAACACCACGAAATCCCAACCTCCGAAGCTTCTCGCACACAAACCTGTAATTCAAGGAATCGAAGGCTCTTGAGAGATCGAAAAACAGTCCCGCAACATGTTTCCCAGAATCAAGATACTTATATACACATTCTGTTAAAGAGCAGGCAGCTGACTGCGTTGACCTACCTCTCCTGAAACCATGCTGCGAGTCAGCAATGATCCCATATTTATCCAGGAATCCCAGCATTCTATCACAGACTACCTTTTCAAATACTTTAGAGAACACACCCAGAATGGATATAGGCCTATAATTGGTGATCTCAGTTGGGTCATTCTTTTTATGTATCGGTAGGACTATAGCAGTTTTTAACGCTGTTGGAAAGGTACCAGTAGTAATGGACAAATTTATCAGATGTGCCAGAGGTTCAGCAATAGAGGTAGATATCACCTTCAACACCTTCAAAGAAACTCCGTCCAAACCAGTACACTTTTTATTTTTAAAAAGTCTGATGACTGCACAGACCTCATCAGCTGTCACCGGTCTGAAGAAAAAAGTTCTATTCACATCCGAAGGCACGCTGCAGTTTATCGAAATATTGTGTCCGAAATGCTTTTTCAACTGTTCCCCGGTTACAGTAGCAAAATAATTTCCAAAAATGTTAGCAACGATTTTGGGGTCAGAATATACCTCACCATCTAAATTAATAGATATTTTTTTCCTCGCGCAAGCCTTCCTACCAGTTTCATCATTTACCAGCCGCCATACCGTCTTAGTACGATTTACCGAATTCTCAATTAAATTTTGATGATACTTCAATTTAGCTGAGCGAAGTATACTCTTATATTTATTCTTTTCTTTTTTATACTCGATGGCAATTTCTTCACTTCCTGTATTGACACTAAGCCAGTATAAATTTTTCAAATTTCTGCTAGCAATTTTTACATCTGGCGTAATCCATTGCTTCAGATTACTCCTATTAGCGTGGGAAATCCTGAGTGGACAGCACATATCAAATTCATAAAATATCAAATTCATGAAGCTATGAAAGCCACCGTCAACATTATCATCACTATAAACATCAGTAAAGTCATAGTCTGCCAAGTTTCTTGCCAAACGATTCAAATTATCATCAGATAAATCTCTAGTGTTGACGGTAGTATTCACATCCCGACTTTCAACTTTAAACGGCGCATTGAAACAAAGAGAAATAACCAAATGATCAGCAATATTAGCCTCAAAAGTACGAGTATTACATAGACTTGAGTCAACATTTGTCAGAACATAATCAATTTTTGATGAAGACGTAACGCCATATTTATTGGTAAACACCCGAGTGGGCGTTACAGACGAAATATTCAAATTAAAACTAGACATCAAATCAATTAAACCTTGTCTAAGTGGACATTTTACATTCAAATAATCAATATTCAAATCTCCACAAATAAACAAATATGCATTTTTGCGCAAGAGAAAAGTCAGTAAATAATACAAATTTTGTGAAAAAATTTCAAAGTCTCCACTGGGTGGACGATAAACACTCAAAAAACAAAAACTGTGATCTTTATCAACAAATTCAACACCGCAACATTCAAAGTGGAGTTCCACGGAAAACGATTCAACGGCAAAACACGGAACTCACCAACGTCGATTCTCCCAAAAATCACTGTACCTCCGTGCTGGTGACTTACACGGCAGAAAGAAGTAAGCTGGTTGTATCCTGGAAGAGACATAGTCAACAACTTTTCCCTCCCACACCAGTGCTCAGCCATGCTTATAATATGTGGACGTTCATCAGACAGCATTACCTCCAATTGATTCAATTTGTTAGATATACACTGGACATTGAGCTGGAGCAGTTTGAAAGATCTGGCAGCAGCTAGAAAACCAAACTGCTCTACCCGTTCCTCAGATGTAGACTTGGGAATCGGAAAGATCACGCTTCTACCATCATTGATCTTCGTCGTTGGAAAAATTTCGCACACTTGCTCTATTTGGCCAATTATGTGGTAGCAATGCCATTTCGTAATTGCTTTTAAAAAGTTCAACCCTAAAAGAGCTATAGTGTTCTGGATGGCGAGATTTCAGCATTTCACATTTGACCTCAGGAAATGTTTTGATTAAAAATTTACAAAGTTCATTCTCAGTGGTTTCTGGTTTTAAATTAGATACATGGAGAGATACTTTCTGTTCTACACCCTCAACGGTGGCATCCCCAGCATAGTTACCTACCACTAATGTTTTCCGAATATTTTTTCTCGGCTTTTTTCTGTGAACATTTATCCATTCACTTTTACCACTATTTGTATCCAATGTATCGTTAACCTGTACTGGTACATCTGTCGGCTGCGTCTGGGAATCCGCTGCCACATTTCGAGGGATTCTCGGTACTGATAAGAGATCATTGCCACCGGTGGAATTCCCTTGATTAGAATTCTCATATGGGAGACTGGACCTGAGAGGTATCGCCGAGTTCTTATTATTATACTTAATCAGTCTTGACAGTTTTTGTGGGTGCGATTAATTTACTGCTTGCATTGTTTTTATATGAGGATGAAATTTGCACTCTCAGCAATTGTAACTGAGATTTCAGTTCATTTATTAAAGCATCTTTCTGTCTAACCACATATTTGAAAATATTGATGTCGATTTTATTATTTGTAGACAATTCTTCGATTGCATCAAAGAATTCCACGACCTCCAGGGTATCGCAGCACTTAACTGTTGCCTTGTCAAGAAATTCGGATTTTAGAGTTTTTGCACAACTTTTATGATAGCAACTACCACAAGTCACACACTTAACGAAATTAACAACTTTGGATTTACATTTCTTACAATTAACCTCAGCGGAGCACATATCAACACGACTTTCTCCTGCCATGTTTCGCACGTGAATTGAAGTAGAAGTAGCGTTCAAAAACGATTTGAATATCTGCGAAGTTATAATAAGACACACAGCATTTTTTGTTTGTTTTATCTTCAGACGGAAGTAATTTCTCAGAAAAAGAAGTTCCACAATAAATTTTAGGCCAAATACAAAATTTTTATTGCAGAATCATATAGTTCACATTTTTTCGACGTTATTTAGATACCCCAGAAACAAGCTCAGAAGAAACATCAAATATTCACTATGATAAAACATTCTTTCAGATGAAGATTGAATTCGTCGATGATATGATAAAAAGGGATTGAAATAACTCTCTTCTCAATACTGAGCTTTCATTCCTCCCCCAATCGCGAAAAAGGGCGATAAAAGGGCAAAATACCGTCTATACCCTTCAGCACTTTCTAGAAGTTAATTCAATCTCTACTTACCTAGAATGTTGTCTAATTACATGATTTCATCAGTACCTAAAGATACGAACCTTCAACATTACATCTGTTTACCTGAACACTGAACAAATTTAGTACGGAAATTCATTTTGCGAATCATTCAGAGTGATCTTGCGTAATGAAATGAAATCCTGATGCTGTTTTTTCAGTCACAAATGGAAGGTACTTAGTTTCTTGGTCAAAATACAGAAAAAAATTATGAAAGAACAAAATTTTTTTCATTATCTTGAGAGTTGAGAACTCTTTTTTTCTGAGAAAAAGTTTCTTGAAAAATTGTGTACCTAATAGAAACCTTAATTCTCACCACATAATAATCCCCTACATTTTTTCGACGTTATTCAGATACGTCATGGTGAATCAGATATACCTACCAGAATCAAGTTCAGAGAAAGAGTCAAATATTCACTTTGATGAAACATTCAACATTTGTTCAATCGAGAATTAAATCCTCCGATAACATAATAAAAAGGGTTTCCAATATCTCTAAAGTTATAACAATTTTTCGTTCGTCTTCAGAGGGGAGCCCTCAGTAAATTTTGGGCCAAATAGCAACCTTAATTTTATCACAGAATCATACCTCAAACAGAACAAATCCAGAAGAAGCATCAAATATTTTCTCTAATGAAAGATTCAAAAGAAAATTAAATCCGCCGATGATATGATAAAAAGGGATTGAAATATCTACCTCATCTCAATACGGATCTTCCATTCACTTCCCCTCCTCGAAAAGAAGGTCGATAAAAGGGCAAAATTCCGTCCATACCTTCAGCACTTTGTAGATGTTAATTCACCCTCCATTTACCTAGAATGTTGTATAATTACATGATTTCATCAGTAACGATACGAACCTAACCTTCAACCTTACATCTGTTGACCTGAACACAGAACAAATTTAGTATGGAAATTCATTTTGCAGAATCATTCAGCGTGATCTTGCGTAATGAAATGAAATACTGATGCTGTTTTTTCAGTCACAAATGGAAGGTACTAAGTTTCTTGGTCAAAATACAGAAAAAAATTATAAAAGAAGAAAATTTTTTTGATTATCTTTAGAGTTGAGAACTCTTTTTTTTCTGAGAGAAAGTTTCTTGAAAAATGTATACCTAATAGCAACCTTAATTCTCACCACATAATCATTCCGTACACCTTTTCGATGTTATTCAGATACGCCATGTGAATCAGATATACCAGAAACAAGTTCGAAGAAAGAGTCAAATATTCACTTTGATGAAACGTTCAACATTTGTTCAGTCGAGAATTAAATCCTACGATAACGTAATAAAAGGGTTTCAAATATCTCTGAAGTTATAACAGTTTTTTAGCTCGTCTTCAGAGGGGAGCCCTCAGTAAATTATGGGCCAAATACCAAACTTAATTTCATCACAGAATCATACCTCTAAAGGTTGACGCTCACTTGGGCGAGACGAGACGAAACTAAGCGACGCGTTAGTTCGCCTGGGACCGCGCACTTGGACGAAGCGAAGCGACGATCAGCCATCGAAAGAAATTCCCCCTATTTTTGGGCCGCAATAAATTTTTATTACCCAAGCTGCATGCTGACTACCCGAATGAACAAGGGTAGAGCTATTGTTCGAATCGTGTTTTTGATCATAATCTTGTTTTAATAGCTTCGTCGTCCTATCTTCATATAGGAATGAAAAAAAAAATATGTGACGTGGAAAAAATTCGAAATTTTATCTCTGTTGGCAAGTTACAAAATATAACTTTTCTTCTCGAAATTACTTTTTTCCCCGGGAAAAAAGTGAGTGTATATATGTATTCGGGAAAAAAGTACTCACTTTTCTGCCGGATAGAGTTTTTTATATACTAAATGTTACTGAATAAACTCTCTTATTATTATTATTAATTTCGTGAAAAGTTATATTTCTTTCCATCGTCATTTTTCTAGTCACTGAAAAAAATTATGTATTATACAAGGAAAAAAAGTACTAGATTTTAGATCGAGGTTATGTTGTCTTCCAACGAGAAGCGGAGGGTGACAAAAACCGAGAGTTATTTTTTCAAAACTATATATAAAATCATTGATACGAAATGTTTATTTTCTCTTTAACCGATTGAAATATTAAGTATTAATCTAATTCCTTCATTCTAGTGATTTCAGAAAAAAATACTTTTCCTACGACAATATCGAAAAATTTCCAGTGCTGAGTTCTGGGAAGTTGCATTTTTTATTACCTTGCTGCATACCGCTTACCTGTATAAGCTTCAAATCAGACTAATTTATATTCAATTTATTCTGAATATACTTTTGCCGGGGCGGTAAAATATGGCGCTGTCCCTGGTTATTTTTGGGTATGGTCAGCCACAAGGCCGTAGCTAGAAAATATTTTCGGGGGGTCCACCGAATGACAATTTTTCTAGTCCTGTACTTCAGAAAAATTTAGGGTCCAATGGGGTCCGGAACCCCCCCCCCCTCCTCGCTACGGCCTTGGTCAGCCATGAAACATTTGTAAGAATCGTGTTTTGGTCATGATCATGTTTTAATTGGGAATTTTCCAATGAAATCCTCGTAGTTCTTCATCCAGGAATACAATTAAATATAAATAATTGATACGAAATGCTTATTTTCTCTCTAACCGATTAAAAAAACAAAGCAAGTAGTAATCGAAAGTTCAATGTTTGCATATCATATATCCCAAAAAGGAATTATTCCACAGTTTTCCAATTCTATCAGATATTTTAATTTCTTCGGATGAAGCGTTCCTCAATATTTTGTTGTATTTACATAATAAAATACCTATCCTTCAGACGATTTGAATTCACATTCACAGTTGTACAAAATACATTAATTTTGTTCGTTTTGTATATAAATTTCGTTTTTCCAGATCTCAATCGAGAAAATTCTAACCAACACTCTCATGAGCCATTCAAAACAAACTCATTTCACACAAATTCAAAAATAACTGTGTATTTCCCCATTGACAAAATTCGAGTACAAAATTTGAAATACAGCGCGCCGAACTTCCCGCCCGTCGGATACCTACTTGCTGCCTCGAGAAATTTCTCCCACATGCCCCAAAGATCTTCCTGGCGACCAACGACTCGCCGCCTCGTTGATCTTCGCTTCGCGTCTCTCAGGTGCGTGTCTACCCATTTATTTCAATGCAAAAGATCCCAGCGGAAAACGACGCGTTCCTTCCGACCGCTTCGCTTCGTCCAAGTGCGCGTCTGATCTGCCACGCGCCTAACGATTCTGATCTTCTCTTCGCGCCTCCCAAGTGAGCGTCTACCCATTTGATTCAGTGCAAATCACAGAACATAAAATATAAGAAGTGCTATCTGCCTACTAAACCCCTACAACACGCGTGACATTTGAAACGTCAAAAATAAATGGGGCGATTGGATTCTGAGGGGTGGTCGCTTTTTGTAAGAGAGAGGTTCTATGGTTTCGTCCCGAATTTTGACAATGCTCTGTGTTCCAGAAAGAGAGAGAAAGAAGATAATATATATTATTTACTTAACTTGCTTTTCCTATTGTTTCGGAATAAAAAGGCAGATTTGAAAGAAAATATACATTATAAAAATAGTTATTTTATTAGGCTCAATTGTACAGTACATTACTATTGAATGTTTTGAACTAACAAACATTCATGATCAACCACAGGTCTTACAATTTGAGTACAGTTGAAAAACTTCCGAGCAATCGTTGACAAATTTTGAAGCATTTGTTCATATAATACGTATAGAACATCAACACTTGTATTAAAAAAGTCAAGTTAAGTCACTATAGGTAGTCACTACACAGTACACAACACAACACTGATTCATTCGGAAGGCAAAGATACCTCCAAAAAGAGAATGATTACTAAAACCTTATTGCTTATCAAAGAAACACAAAATATAACTTCAATGTCCTCACAAATACTTTCATATTGGCTATATTTAAACAATTATTATAACTTTTTCACTTCCTTCTTCGACTCAAACAAAACAACATAAAAATGGCAGCAGTGACAAGCCATCCCATTTAATTTTGACATAACTTGAATTTAGCTCAGACATACGTCACTGCTTGGCTCCGCCCCCAAAAAAATGGGGAGACGTATGTCCGTGTTGTAGATTTTACTTCTAGCGTTTCACCCCCCTGGTGCAAATCGTGCCTGCGGAAAACAACTCTTCGCTTCGTTTCGTCTCGTCTCGCCCAAGTGAGCGTCAACCTTAACAGAACAAATCCAGAAGAAGCATCGAATATTTTCTCTAATAAAACATTGAGAAGAAAATTGAATCCGCTGATGATGTGATAAAAGCGATTGAAATATCTAGAGCTACCCCATCTCAATACGGATCTTTCATTCACTTCCTCTCCTCGAAATGAAGGTCGATAAAAGGGCAAAATTCTGTCCATACCCTTCAGCACTTTGTAGATGTTAATTCACCCTCCATTTACCTAGAATGTTGTATAATTACATGATTTCATCAGTAACGATACGAACCTAACCTTCAACCTTACATCTGTTGACCTGAACACAGAACAAATTTAGTACGGAAATTCATTTTGCAGAATCATTCAGCGTGATCTTGCGTAATGAAATGAATTCCGTTCCCTGTTTCCGGTCCACAAACTCCGTCTTTACCTTTTCGTCGTGAGCCTGCCTTAAGCAATAACCCTCACTCCATATAAATAATCTTGTTTGAAGCATATCATTTCGGGTACGTTGAGCTTTATTCTACATCTTTGATATTAGAGCAAATTGTGCCGAGGAAATTTCCGCACTGTAGGTGGGATTATCTTTTCTGTGATCTTGATATTGTTGTTCTCGACGTGACAATGTTTGACTTTGAAGATGAAAGAAGAGAATAATGAGAAAAATTGAAATCAATCATGTTAAAATTCATACTTCTGAGCTAATGTAGTCAATATTCAAAGATCATACAAAGATGTTGTAACGTTAACTTTTACCAGATGGGTGTTGGAGCATGAGATTCTAAGACGTATTCCTCAGATTGGGCTTGATTACCCCAACAAAAAAATTCCTAGTCAGGTTTTCAACAATATATTATAAAAAAACAAGATGTACAAATCTAAATTTACAGTTCCAATCACAATCTCTCAAGTTAAACAAACTTATAACTACTTTTCTTAAAAGAAAGGTTCAAATAATTGATTCTTTGTGGTTACGAAAATGAAAATAAAACATAATGTTCACTTACAGGGTGTTCCAATATTCATGAAAACAGAAAAAGCCCGAAATTTATCTAGTCCGGATCTGATTTATTCAATTTCTGAAATATCGAAAGATGGCAATCGTGAAGGGTGACAAAACTTCCAAATTTGAAATAATTCGGTCGAATAGTTCAAGAGTTATTGAACTTTGAAATTTCAGCCATAAGATGAATATCACCCTGTATATCCCAAACGAAGGCTCTCAAACGATTAAAACATCCTGATGCGAGCCCTCCGAACTTGATTCATGGTATCCGTTTGTCGCATTGTTCCCAGAATACCATAAACTGCACAAACATATACAGGGTTGGGATAAAGTTTGGCACCAAATTAATATATTTAAAACGAAACGAACGATAATTTTGAAATTAGGCAGCAGAGTGTAATGGACCACAATGCATTTGATGAGCATATTCTCATTAATGAGATACTTCCGGTTTAACCGAAATGACCTAAATTTTTTTATTTAAATGGGACACCCTGTATATTTCTGCAGATTCTGAAAGAGCACTTTGTTTCGGATCTGTCCATACCAGGTCCCATGTAAAAATTATCTGTAAAAAGAAGAATTGAGACAACGGATTCTTGATGAATGTGCATTAATACATGGAGAAGTCTGGAAAAAGTTACTCAAGAATTTGTTAATAGACTGGCATATTGTCAGGAGGTGAATGGCAAGCACTTCCAACATTTAAAATTATTTTTTTTTTAATTATTTCTAATAAATTTTTTCTACTAGTAGTAGTGTATTTCTTCTTTTTATAGATTTTCATAAAAAATACGTCATGAAAAGCAGGATCAGTTATCTACTACAAAGTATTTCATCTTATTTTTCACTATTGATACAAATAACAACGATTTATTCATTTGAATGGATTTTTTCTCAAACGTACAAAAGGACTGAATTTCTTCTTTTTACAGAGAATTTTTACATGGAACCCGATATGGACAGATCCGAAACAAGGTGCACTTTCAGAATCTGCAGAAATATACAGGATGTCCCATTTAAATAAAAAAATTTTTGGGCATTTTCGGTTGAACCGGAAGTATCTCATTAATGCAGATATGCTCATCAGATGCATTGTGGTCCATTACACTCAGCTGCCAAATTTCAAAAATATCGCCCGTTTCGTTTTAAAGATATTAATTTGGTGCCAAACTTTATCCCAACCCTGTATATTCGTGTAAAGGACACCAGGAGAATCATTTTCGCCTTATACAATATATCCCGTTTTCGAAGCATAAGCGAGATACAGGGTGTCAAACGTCATTTTGAGCAAGTGAGATGAGTGTGGTCAGTTATGTATAACACTTAACGTAACGGTGTTTAGTCAAATCTCAGTATTTTTGGGTCCTTTATTCAGGAAAGTTGACGAACTCCGACGAAAAATTTGCAAGAGGGCGGAAAACCTGCAATTTTCCTAATTTTTTTTTCGTTTTTCTTTCGGTTGTCAAATTGAATTCTATTTTCTGAATGAACTCAATTTAATAAGAATTTCTGTGATAAAATTTTTTTTTACATGTGTACAGCGATGAAAAAATTTCACCTGAAATGGATGAAATTTTGTACAATTGTACTTTAATTATCAATCATAATATGAAAACATTCTAGATGAATTTATAAAAAAAAATTAGTGAAACTTAATTGGGACTCGAACCGACTTAGGTACTTAATAGGAAAACGAGATTGTTCTAAGGATATTAATATTCGTGGCCATGCAACGGTAGTTCGTAGTTTATAGAGTTTGACTACTGATTAAATTATATTCAGTGAAATTCAAATACCAGTCAAACTCTATGAACTACGAACTACCGTTGCCTGGCAACGAATATTAATATCCTTAGAACAATCTCGTTTCCCTATTTAGTACCTAGGTAAAAATGATTCTCCTGATGTCCTCTACACGAATATATATGTTTGTCCAGTTTATGATGAAACATCCTGTATACTTCTTAATCTAACACATTGTGAAAAATGAGGAAATTGGTGATACAACACATTAAAACGATAAAATAACGCCTAATATTTCTCCCCAGAAATGTAATTATCCGTAAATTTCCCTAAACATATGTTGGTACATCTGAAACGATCCAACCCGATTACTTCCGTTCTCAGACCTGTCAAAATTCATAAATCAACCCAAGGGCTCTGCATGGGGGATCCCCTCAGCCTTGGCCGTCTGAACTCCTGAAATTCGTCACATTCAGCTATCCGAAGGATTTAATTTGTCAGAAATTAATCACCATCACTCAGACTGCCGCTCTTACTTTCCCCCTCCTCAATCCTCATCGTAAAAACGGAACGCTTAGTTCGCAAACTCTAAAGCTCACTACACCCGAATGTTTGAAGCTTTTATTGGGTCATCGCGAATAACGTCATACTCGTTATATCGCGTTTTATTCCCAACATATAAAATTATATAACTTCATCCGGTCGATCTGGGCTTTAAGCTATGATTTTGATCGTAAAAGGCTGAGATGAATTCGCTAGTGGCAGCGGATAAATGATGGAGGACATTTACACTCCGATTTTTTCGAACTGGTAAGTTTTTTTTACTTCTGCGATGAGTTCTATGATCACGTTATTACTGCATTTATATTTAACGTCATGCAGAATGCATCTCGGCAGAGTTCACGACAGAAGTACGAAGGAAATTCTATTCCACTTTCTGTTGATATTCCTATTTCTGATTCTTGATTTTCTACGTACGAATAAGCTTAAGAAATAAAACTCGAAATGTATAGAGGGCTTTAGTGGTCTCAGGGTGTTACAGATGTAGGGCTGGCGCTACTAAAGGTTTTCCAATCAGAAGTGTTATTTTGAATAGCCCGCTATTTCGGTAGATGTCAAGTTTGAAGCTATAATTTTTAACATTTGACAAGTAGAAACTACGCCATTGATAAAATGGAACGATACACGCTTCAAAACGCATTGAGATTATTAAAATTCATTATAAAAATGGTGAAAATTTAGCAGAAAAGGTTCGTAAAACTCGAACATTTCTGGGTCTTTGTGGGACACCTTGTCGGACCGCAATAAAGAAATTGGTGGAAAAATTCGAACTTTTGGGACAAGTCAGTGATGCGAAGAATGAAACTAGTGCACGTCGCTTAAGAACAGCCGAGAATATTGCTGTTGTAGCCGAAAGTGTTGAAGAAAACCCAGGTTTGTCCATTCCTCGTCGTTCTTTGGAATAAGTCATTCCACAAACGTCATTACACCGTATAGTGCATAAAAATTTCGGTCTTAAGGCTTATAAAGTTCAGTTAACACAAGAACTCAAGCCGACCAATCATCAACAACGTCGTGTCTTTGCTACTTGGGTCCTTGAAATGCATGAAAATGATGCAGAATTCCGTCGAAAAATCATCTTGAGTGATGAGGTCCATTTATACCTCGGTGGTTTCGTCAACAAGCAAATTTGTCGCATCTGGGGCTCGCAAACCAAAGAGTTATTGTTGAAAAGCCTTTCTATCCGCAACGTGTGACTGTTTGGTGCGGTTTATGGTCCGGCGGATTCAGTGGACCTTACTTTTTCGAAAATGAGCCTTGAGCAACAGTTACGGTGAATGGATTGCGCTGTCGAGAGATGATTAATGATTTTTTATGGCCGAAATTGGATAATATTGATCTAGACAACGTTTACTTCCAACAAGACGTCGCTATGTGCCACACAAGCAATGAAACCATTGATATTTTGCTGAAAAAATTCCCGGACCGTGTAATCTATAGAAAGGTGATTACAATTGGCCACCGAGATTTTGTGTTTAACACCTTGCGACTTCTTCCTTCAGGGCCACGTGAAAGAGAAGGTCTACGCCAATATCCCAGCGTCGATTCAAGACCTCAAAGATGAAATTCGTGAGACTATCTAGGGCATTGCGCAGTCACTTTGCAATTTGGTTATGGAAAATTCCATTAAAAGGATATGGTCCTGTAAGCGTGGTCGTGGTAGTCATTTGCCTGATGTTATTTTCCGCTATTAACGGCATAGCTTCTTCTTTAAAATGAAATAAATATCTGATCATTTATATTGAGGGTCCTGTTAAGAAATTAAAGCTCTGACTTTTGGCTAGAGTTATTGGCTCTAGAAATATGAGATTTACCAGATTTGATAATTTATAGAATTAGCGCTTCGTTCCTTTAGCCGCAGTTCCTACATCGTTCTGAGTGTAGACCAAAGAGATCACTTAAGGTAGGTATTTAAGGGTAGGTGATAAAAGTCGAAAGAGCTAGTCAAGATACACAATTTGAGAAGAATCTGAAGTCGAATAACTACCGTTCAGACATATTGAATTATGAAAATGTTAAAATAATTATTTCTTTATGATATCGAATAGACAAGTTTCTACCACCATTGATGATTAAAAGTAGAGCATTAAGAACAATGATGTTTTCGATCTCACTCTGTCTATTTCAATTCAATGTGATACTGAAAAATTGTGCAGAGATCCCCATGATGTTTCCTAAAAAAATCAAATCATTGAAAGATACACAACAACTTTCTACTGACTTACAGATGGATAAGCTTGACTTTACAGTCAAGATAACGGAGCTAGCGATTATGAATACACATAATCATAGCATTTTCATTTACAGTCAGGTACAAAATCAAAAACAGTTTTCACAATACCTGACGAAATTAAGTCGGACAACCAACAAAAAAGAGATTTCTTTCTGATACCCAATAAACTTCAACAATGATGTCCCCGCCAAGGTTGTTACACCAATAAATCGACAATTCCAGACATGCCAACATATCAGGTTGATAAAAATATCGCCCCCGTAAGGCACTCGATCACCGAAAAAAGTTTAGATGCCATACATATGTTGCCTAACGTTCGGAATGAAGCAACAATAAATCTGGCATTCGTCGGCGCAAAATCCGATGAATATTCAACACACGACTCAGGTATAGACATAAAACCAACAATAACAGAATAAAAGATGGTTGTTTTATATTCTGCCTTTTCACTTTTTGCCCGTGCCTCCTCCTTCGACCCCTGGCACGTAATCTATACCAACCCCTGACACCCACCACCAAAATCCCGTACTCCACTTCGTATCACCCTTTTACGTTGCCAGAACGGCGATAAGTCGCTGAATTTCATCGAATATTAAAGATGGAGAATGATGCTCAGCCTGCCTGAAATGATATCCCTCAAACAAGATTATTTATATGGAGAAGGTTATTGCTTCGGCTGTGAGGTGGAAATGTGCTCTGGAATTCATTTTATTACCCATGATCATTATTCTTCCTTTTTGAGTGTAATTGAAGGTTTGAGATCTATTAAATAAAAAGAATTCAATTGATAATATAATTTAACGTTCCTCTGCCTCGTGCAACTGAATATTTGGCCTTTTATTTGGATTGAAATTCAGACATACAGTGCGATCAGATAAGTATGACTTGATACGCTTTAAAGCAGTAGGAGATTGCGCTCAGAATTCAGGGAAATGAATATATTTTAGATTGAATAGATAACTGCACAGTTACCATAATCATCTTTCGTGTGTTACTTTACTACAACTAAGGTTTTTCCAGTTTCCTGTAGCCCCTGGGCTATCATACTCCCTATAAGGACATTCACATACCCCGAATAGCAAATATCACGAGTATTGTGCTCTATGGTATTCGGTGTTCTTCTTCTCTTTTGACCTCGGTCGTTCGGACGTTGTTTTTTCTGAATTCCTCGGTTAATGGTTGTTCGTGGAGCCACACACGTGACCTACAAACTCTTTTACCGTTCTAGCAGTACCGAAAAGTACCTACTGCATTTTGTAAAGGCTGTAATTCAAATCTAGCTCCTTGAGGTTGGATATATCGATCTGTGACTACTAATAGTTCTGGTAATGGACATTTCCAACTGCCTCTCATATGAAGTTCTAGATCCATGATATTGCGATATGAATCAGCGTATTTTTGACGAAGATTTTTGTTGTTTGGGATGGTTACGTCTACAAGGATTGCTCTTTTATCTTTTCTTGTCTTCAGTTACTGCTTCTTGCGACTTCATTCTATCCCCAAAACTGACGAATTCAATGAAAAGAAATAATTTAGCCAAACGCGACTCCAAACCAACTATAAGAGAGAAAACGCATGTTCTTTGTGCGTTGACGGGATTTTAAATCAGTTAATATTATTCTCCGCTTTCATTGTTTAGAGGAAAAGATTGTTGTGTTATATTATTCCTTTTCACTTTGTGCCGATGCTTCCTCCTTGGACCTCTGATGGCACGTAATTTATACTGAACCCTCTGAAAGTGACATCCACTCCCAACAATCCCATACTCTACTTCGTATCACCCTTTTACGTTGCCAGAACGGCGATAAGTCGCTGAATTTCATCGAATATTAAAGATGGCGAATGATGCTCAGCCTGCCTGAAATGATATCCCTCAAACAAGATTATTTATAATATGGAGGAGGTTATTGCTTCGGCTGTGAGGTGGAAATGTGCGCTGGAATTCATTTTATTACCCATGATTATTATTCTTCCTTTTTGAGTGTTATTGAAGGTTTGAGATCTATTCCATAAAAAAATGACTGATTTCCGGAAGTTTCAATTGATAATATAATTTGACGCTCCTCGCATAATTCAGGGAAATGAATATATTTCAGATTAAATAAGATAACCACACAATTACCATTTTGATCTTTGTGCGTTACTTTACTACAACTAAGTTTTTTCCAGGTTCCTGTAGCCCTCAAGCTATCATACTCCCTATACAGTGTGTTTGATCATAACTAAGCGATTATTTAAAGGCATCAAATACCTAATATTATCAACAAAAACACTCACATTGGGAAGTATACCCCTTAGTTTTGGAGTAGCCCCCATTTTAAATTTACTTTTTATTTTCGTTGACCCTTCCGAATACTATCGATTTCTTGGACATAGAGGTCCTACAGATGTGAAAAAAATATTTTTTGAGAGATGATACTACAACCTTTCTTAAAGTAGAACAATATGTAAACATTCAACTCGAAAATGCCATAAAAAAAATTTTGAACAATTTTTTTTCAAAAAATGTACTGATTTTCTTTGTAAATCCGCAATATTACAAGAACTAGCACATTGAAGTATAATTTTTTTTCAATTATTGATTACGCAAGGATATTAGCTACAAAACAACACCTTCATCATTTCCGGAAGTTACATAATTTGGGAGTTATTGCTGTTCGAACATGATCACTACCCGAGAGCCTCAAACTTTTTTTTGTTGCGGGCGTGTGAACCATTGGTAAAGTATTGTTGTTGCAGTGGTGAGTGAGCAGGACAAAAATTAATTTGTTTGCTTGATCATTAAAAGTTCTCGAAAGTACAGTACTGAGTTTAATTTTATTTTATCGATTTTCATAAGGGTCATGTTCGGACAGCAATTACTTTCTAATTATGTAACTCACAGAAATTATGTTGGTATCGTTTTGTATCTGATATCCTTGCGTGTTAGCTCATGGAAGAAAATACTTCAATGTGCTAGTTCTTGTACTATTGCGGATATACTGAGAAAATCTGAACATTTTTCTACTAAAAGTTTTTCAAAGAATTTTTTTATGACATTTAAAAGTTAAATGTTTTATATTGTTCCACTTTGATGAAAGGTGGTAGTATCATCTCTCAAAAAACTTTTTTTCACATCTGTAGGACTTTTATGACCCAAGAAATCGATATTATTTCGAACGGTCAACTGAAATAAAAAAGTAAATTTAAAATGAGGGCTACTCCAAAACTGAGGGAGTGAACTCGTCAATGTGGGTCTTTTTGTCGACAAAATTAGGTAATATACCTAATTGATGCCATCAAATTATTATCGTTCAATATGCCATTTCGCTGTAAGTTCCAAGAAATACCTTGTATCATTCAGAGCTATCCTGTGCTGATGAGTCCAAATAAGGACGAAATGGCCATATAGGTGCTCTGTTTGATACCACTTCCTTGCTTTTTGTCCTGAGCGAGGACGAAATTAGCTCCGAAGTATGAGTTTAATATTGGTTGATTTTAATCGATGAAAATTGTTATCTGCTTTCACTATATTGATATTCATGGCGATGTTAGGCGTTAAACATTTTCTTATTACTCGATCATTCGTTTCGTCAGAAACGAAGCACGTAAATTTCTCAAATATACTACTGTTCAACTGACGGCGAAGTTGTTCATTGAAACTTATAAAGTGAGTGAAAAAATCTGTTCGATGGCGGTAACTGATCTCTATGGCTCAATACCCGTAAACTTCACAGCCGCTATTCAAAAAGAGAATTTATTTACAAATTGAAGTCTTTGTATAATACATAAGAGCGAATCTTGTTAATTACAGCATGGTAATTAAATGTGTAATATTATACCATAACAAAGATAATTTTGTTTGTTCAAGTTAGGTTCAACATAATTACAGAGCATTCTTCATCATGTGCAAGTTCTAATTTCCATAGTCATTACTCTTTTAGATGTCGCTATCTCAGGTTTTACGGTCTTCAAATATAATTAATGAAAAAGTCAACGTTCAAGAAATCCTAAACTGAAAGGCAGTAAGAGTTTTTTTGGGAAAAAGACGTCCTGTAGAAAAACGGAGTACGGAGTACGCTAGCAATATGAATACTGAAATTTGACGTACTTTTTTTCATATTTTTCAATTAATTTTACTACCCAAAACGAAAACGAAGAGAGAAGTAATTTGGAAGGCGGGGGATTATTTATTCAAGCCAAACTTGGTTATTTATTTTTATTCGTAAGGAAAACAATACTATGCTTCATTGCTTCCATTAAAATAATTCGTTTCAAGGAAGTTGGAATTGATCACAAGGAATATCTCGAAATTTTAGATATGACTACAGGGTGTTTCGAAAACATGTGATCCCCTATTCAGGTTAAAATAATTGAGATTTGTTTATTAAAAAAATTTCGTTGCGCCATCCGTATTCAAGATATAGAGGATCCTAGTTACAGGATTTGTACCAACTAGCTTGAACATAAATTTTTTAATATTCGATTTATTGAGCAATATTTTAAGTGTATTTAAACTCAATAGGTAAATCTAAAATTTAAAAAGTTATGTTCAAGCTAGTTGGTACGAACCGTGTAACAAGCGCCCTCTATATCTTGAATACGGATGGCGCAACGAAATTTTTTTAAAAAACAAACCCCAATTATTTTCGGTTTTCTATCTTTCCTAGAAAGGGGATCGCCTTTATTTGAAACACCCTGTATACAATTTTGTTCATTAAATGAAGATTATCCATTCGATTTTTGACTCGGCGTACTCAAATATTACTGTATATTTCCAAATCTTTCATTTGAAGCTCTTGAAATATTTGATTCTGAAGATCTGGAATACTTGAAAAAATATTTCACAGAACAACTGTATCAAAATATGTTGATATGTTTATTTTATTTTCCGCCGACCTTGAAATAAAAGGTGATTTTAATGTGTACGAAATTGATCATTAATGACCCATTTCAAAGCTCAATTTCGGCTATTTTAATGTGCAATCCTCATGGCAACCATACACAAAGTATTAAGAAGCACTAAGAGAAATGTCAAAACTCTACTGGAACATAGATACATAGAAATTTTATTATGTCAAATGTATGTCTTGTGCAAAATGTGAATGTATTTCTATCAAGAATTCACACACAATTCATATTGAGATCGTCGCAAAAATCTTGTAATCAACTCGTTATTAATCAAGCGACTAATGGTCTCGAACTATTACGCGTTAAAATATCTTGACTTGACCATTAGTCGCTGTCTTTAATAACCTAATTGATTAAATAACTATTAAGATCTGTTCAAGAGAAAATGTGAAGTGCGCCTTTCGGTAGGTACAATAACAATTACCCCATTATTTGATATAGGTAAAAGTGGTAGTTTGATTGATTTCAACTCTCTATATTCTACGCAGTTAATATAGCTATAATTTATCGAAACAATTAGTATTGCAAACAACATAATACAAAAAAAATCTGACAAGTTCATTCTCTCTGAAAGAACCAATTGAAATCAATTTATTTAGGTGTATTGAATTTTTTTATTCAGTTATAAATTCAACACTTTTGTTTATATCTCCAGTTTACCAAATTCAAGTTTTGCAGTCATTTCTTCTAGGAGATATCGTGATTACGGTCACCTATGAAAATGGTGAATTATTTTGGAGCACCCCCTACAAATGGGAGACTTGAAATTTAAAAGTAGCATTGTCGAAAGATACGCATGACGAATCAGTTAAATAGGGAAAATAAAAGTAAAGTTCTAGAGAATAATCAATATGAGTAGATTAAAAATCAGAAAAAAATATAAGACCTGAAGTTGCATTTTGATACCTAAAATATTATATCTCAGCTGAAAATGTTAAAACCATATTTCCATAACTGAACAACTCTAGCCAGTACCTTAATATTTTCAGTAGAATCCACCAAAAAATTGTTAGGCTCTCATTAACTTACAAAAACCACTCATGGCATAAGCTGAAAAGTCAACTCCATTTTAACAGATTTAAGAGTATTACGCACATCGGAGTTTAAGCTAAGGAAAACTTTACCTACCAACTGATTCCGAATGATACCCAACTAGATGGTGAGGACTCCCTTTGAATCCGGAGTTTTCAGCCCCATCTACTCATATTTACCATACAAATTAGGAGAATTTGGAATACACCTTCAGAGTCTGAGCAAGCGAATTGTATCTCTTTCAGCTTTCGCTAATATTCTGCCTTGGTAGATAATATTTCACAGCGAAATAATTCAGACGTGATGAGAACATCATTACTCATCGAGAGAAAGGTGATAGGACTTGTGCTAAAGTTGGCCTGCCTCATTAAAACTTCGTAGTATGGATAAACACGTAGAGGAAGTTCATCAGTATGGTAGTTAGGTAATGTCTAGGCGGAATATTATACTTTGGAGTTGTTGGAAGTTTTGATTCTTCCTTGTCGTGCGAAGGAAGTCAAAAAAACCGGAATGTGTGTATTTTATTTTATATGATGACGTTGATGAACTTCTGTGGTAATGAAATGTGAATTGCCTATTCTTTTACAGTCTGTGGTACCCTTTGATGTAAGCACATAAAATGATCATCTAAAGTTTCGAAATTTTCTACGAATAATGGCTAGGGGGTTGACCCCCGCAAATTTCAGCATTACAAAACTTCTGTAGGATCTACAGAAACGGTTTTTACTGATAATTGTTGAATAAATCGATTGACGTTGAAAATTCATAAATCCGTAGCGAAGGCATTACGCAAACGCTCTTGAATGCAACTAAAAAATGGAAAATGCAAAATCTATAAAATGAATTTATTTGACTAATATGAAAGAGTTCATTGAATTTTGTACTTGTAATTTTCAATCGGTATCTGCAAGCGTTAATTATCCACTCTGTAGTTCCCACTGTAAGCACATAAAAAAATCATCTGAAAATTTTGAAATTTTGGACGAGAAATGGCTGAGGGGCTGACCCCTCCTAAAACGCTTTATTTCAGCATTTTGCAAAAACTCTGTAGCATCTACAAAAACGGTTCTTACTGATAATTGTTAAGTTCGGTCTAAAGAATCGATTGACGTTGAAAATTCATCGATCCGAAGCAAACTGCAATACACAGACGCTCTCTAACGCAACTTGTAAATAAAAAATGCAAAAGCTATGAACTGAATATGTTTGAAAAGCTTGGCGTACTTTATTGAATTTGGTAAGTTTTTATAGGTTTGCGAGGTAGCTGAATCAGAAAAAAATACTTTCGAATCGATGTCCGCAAGCGTTCAGAATTTCACAGTTTAAATGGCATCTTTCCCAGAATAGATATTTCTAACCTTCATAATTTCCGTTTGAACAGCCAGAAGAAAAATGAATTGCATATTCCTTTTCACTTCGTAGTCCCTTTCAATATAAGCACATAAAATGATCATCTAAAATTTTGGACAAAAAATAGCTAAGGGGTTGACCCCCTCTAAAACGCTAAATTTCAGCATTTTGCGAAAATTCTGTAGGATCTACATAAACAGTTATTACTGATAATTGTTGAACCCGGTCTATTGAATCGACTGACGTTGAAAATTCATCGATCCGAAGCGAACTGCATTACGCAGACGCTTTCGGACGAAAATGAAAAATGCAAAATCTATAAACTGAATTTATTCGAAAAGTTTTCGGCACTTCATTGAATTTGGTATGTTTTCAGAGGTTTTCGAAGTAGCTGAATCCGAGAAGAATACTTTCGGATCGATATCTGCAAGCGTTTAGAATTCCACTGTCCAAATGGCATTTTTCCCAAAACTCGATATTTCAAACTTTCCTAATTTCCGTTTGAAGAGCCGGAATAAAAAATGAATTGCATATCTTTTTCATTCTCCAGTCATCTTCGAAATGAGCACATAAAATGATCATCTAATATTTTGGAATTAGATGTAGATGTGCATGAAATTTTCATTATAAAATATATAGTTTATGTCAATTTTTTTCACCATATAACAGCCTGCGTGCGGGGCACGCGCTGCACCTCGGTAGGAGCGGCCCTGATCCGGACATTGTTTCGAATCACTCTTGTCAACATAGACATGTCGGAACGACGAATCTAATGTTCGTTCATCATCGGTTACTTAACTTGTTCTATACATTATAAGTGACTCACAACAAAATTGAATTTTTTTTTTCATTTTCGTCTAAGAGCCGTTCTTAATCACGCTTTCAACGAAAAAAAAAACATTGAATTTAGTATGAGGTCAACCTCTAGCAATGCTGACTCTAAATTCGATTCAAAGTCGTTAAAAATAATGTAAATCGACCAATACCTGTAGAACTATTTTGCTACGTATTGCCTCTGTTCCCAGGTTCACCCCGAACTTAACGACTCCTGGGGGAGTCGTTAAGTTAGTTTGAGAATGATAAAGGGGGCTTTTCAGCGAATGTATAAAATGTTAACGTATGCGGAAGGATGGAGTAGAATGCTGAATTGTACCATGTGAAGGATTACTTCCTATCGTCGTTTTTTTAGTATTTTTTTGACTAATGATCATTTATAGGGGAGCGTGGCTTGGAGATTCTCAGAAATCGTTGATTTGTATCTTTACACATCTAACAGTAAGCGACGTTTTGCATCATTCTTAAGCCTTGTTCTCAGAGTTTCGTAGTGTCGCCAGCGACAGCAATTCAACCAATTAGAGGATATCGACAAAACTTCACCTGACCTCTTCCCTTTGGTTTCTGGTTGTCAAAATCTGTCGCGACACGCCCTTTCTGTAGTTGAAATAAACGAACTATACATTGTATTTCTACGACAGCGAAAGAGAAAATATAGTTCCGTTTCATGTGCTGAGGAATCAATTAGAGGAGAGACTTTCTGCATCATTCGTTGTATTATGCCAGTTTGAAACTAAATCTGAAGATTCAAAGCTATAAGGTAGTGAACTCGATTGTTGTTGCTATTTCTCCTTGAAACTTCGAAAACAAGCCACCAAGAAGCAAATGAACCAGAGTTTAACGAACAAGCTGATTATTGATTAATGGTTCTCAGAACTAATTTCTGTATCATTGAATGGATAAATATTAGACGAATTCTTAATGAACGATTTATGCACCGTCACTTAATAATGAAATACTTGGTGGTCAACTAAGGAATTCCGATTTAAAAGAGAAATAAAACAAAACTATGAGGTCAATTTTAATTTTTGTCTACAAATATTACTCAGCTCTTTCTGAAAAATTACGCTGTCCAAAGTCCACCGTTTTTCTGCTGGCACTCTTCGAGTCGAACCTCCAAATTTAGAAGAACACGTCGCAAAGTTTCTGCACTGATGGCTTGAATTTCCTGGCGTATATTTTCCTTCAACGCAATGAGTGCGGGGAGTGTTGCGGTAGACTACACTTTTGAGGTATGCTCATAAGTAAAAGTCGCAAGGTGTCAAGTCCGAGTTTCTGGGGGCCATGGAAAGTCTCCACGCCTCCTCCGTTTAAGACCAACCCCACTTCTCTATTTCTATTCAAAACAATTTAAGAGCGCTTTCAAATCGGAATTCCTTAGTTGATCACCCAGTATAATCATGAAACCTGAACTATTTTTGGCCAAAAATGTGTGACAGAATTAACTGATTTACTATAGATTTGAAAATGAATAAATTTGAATATTAAACATTTTCTGAATAAGGAACGGAAACTTTTTGAGGGTTCGTTCTAGTTATACGAGTGCTATATCCATGTCCAAAACTCTATAATTTTGAGCCAAAAATGGTCTCAAACGATAGGGTTAGACTCCCTGATGACGAATTCTTGGTCAAATTCAATTCTGTCTGTGCGGCCGTCCGTTAGCACAATAACTTTCCAAGGAATTGTCATGGAAACTTGAAATTTTCGAGTTGAGTTGGTAAACCAGCCAAATCGTATAGGGTGTTCCATAAAATATGAGCATTCAAAATTTTCGTTCCTCAATATCTCAAAAAAAAAACAAAACCAATCGAAATGAAATGTTACATCCGAATGCTCATAACAAGCCCCATGCGAAATTTTGTGGCCATAGTGTAAACAGAACCATAGAAAATTCAATTATAATATTGAAAAGAAGAAACTACATATTTCCATAAGAAGATTTCTCTTCGAGTGAAATTCATTTTGTGAATGGAGATCAATACACTGAATGTCCATTCAAAATTCCGTGGCCATAGCGTTAACAAAACCATAGAAAATTCAATTGAAATATTGAAAAGAAGATTCTTTATATTTCCATTTCAGGATATCTGATTAGAGTGAAACTCATTTTGTGAATGAAAGCTGATATACTGAATGTTCATCCATATTATTTAATTTTTTTTCAATTTATATTTTTTACATATTCTATTTCAGATTCTGCATTTATTCAGAAGGTATCAATCTCAAGTACTATATTGCCCAACCAATGAACGAGCGCTCAAAAGCTCCTGCGCAGGGCTTTTCTTAATTTTATTCCACCAAGAAAGTCATATACCAAACATCCGCATCTCCTAAACTCATAACTCTTTTCAACCTCCCATTTCAACAATCTCGACTCGTATCTAGGCGGTCTTATATATTATTAGACAGATATAAAACTTCGAGACTCCCAATCTTCATCTGGATAATAACCGAACCAAAAGTTCCTAGTTAACAAATAAAACCACTGCGTCCGCATATATTATCCCAGAAGGCTCGTAGAGGAATATGAGGTTGAGTTCTTTCTGTTTCATTGAAGCTGAAGTGGTTTCATCTGTGCCAGGAAGCTCATGAGTAAGTTCGAGATGACTGTTCTAGAGAGCAGATGAGAAATAGTTTGATGAGGTCTTTGTCGCAGGGGCAATTTTGTTGAACTGGGGAGTCGTAGAACATAATTTGAGACATTTGTTAAATTTTCAGGCAATTCCAGTAGTTTGGATGAGTGTTCTCCTTTGACATCGCTTAAATTGAAGAGAGGAATCTATCTCTCTATCTATCCATCTATTTCCATAACAGGATATCAGTGATTTTTTTTTTGTGAACGAAGACTGATATACTTAATCTTCATGCAAAATTTTGTGGCCATAGTGTCAACAGAACCATAAAAAATTCAATTGGAATATTGAAAAGAAGAATCCCTATATTTTCATTACAGGATAACCGATTCAAGTGAAATTTATTATGTGAATCAAAACTGCTTAATGAATGTTCATAAAAAATTTCAAGAGGATCGCATCATCAGAACCATAGAAATTATTTTCGGTAATTCAGTGGAACTTCCCTATAACGAAAGCACTAAATCCGCGAAAATATTCGTTATAAAGAAATTTCGTTATACAGTGAAATTGTTTCTATAGTCGACAATGTCGGGGTCGACTTCACTGATAAATTCAAGTTTACCAATCAAATTTAAGCACTTCTTTTTCGACATTTTAGCACAACTTTCACACTAGAGTAATGGTTACATTGAAACCAAACAGCCTGGGGTGTATTTAAAACTGTTTCAGAAATATGTCTCTGCCCGCCGTAATGATTTAGTTTAGGGTCGGGATTTATTACGTACGTCCGGAAAATTTTCGGAAAAAACCCACCCTTATACCTTCTTACCAATACCCATTCAAACTTCAAAGAGTGATGTTCTTTGATTATTTCGTTATAGAGAGAATTTGCTTCGTTTTCGAGGGTGTTTTTAACATGGAATTTGGATTCAAGGTGTAGTGTCTTGTACAAAATTCGTTATACAGAGAAATTCGTTATAGGGAAGTTCCACTGTATTTATTTTTTACTTATTTAATTATTCGAATAATTTCCAGAATATAATTCCGATTGTGTTGAGATTCTAGATCTAGACAATTGGCCTATTCGTTACGAAGTATTTCGTGCTCCGGAGTTACTCAAAAGCTCAAAAGAGAGAGAAAAGACTAGAATATTGCAATAGGACAACGGAATTCAGTGTGTAAAAGCACATCAATTATGGTATTCGTTTTGAGGAGTTTCGAGCTCCTGAGCTGTTCCAGTGCTTGTGCACAACCAATGGCAAGCCGTATTCCGAGCTTATGAGTTCCTCAGGAGCACGAATACTTCAAAACGAATAGGCTAATTGTCTCGAGTATTCATCTGTGCAACTGAGCGGAAAAATTCTCTGTCTGTCATTGTATATCGAATGTTTCAGATGAGAATTTCCAAACCTGTATATTATTAGATAGATATAAAACTTCGAGACTCCCAATCTTCATCTGGATAATAACCGAACCAAAAGTTCCTAGTTAACAAATAAAACCACTGCGTCCGCATATATTATCCCAGAAGGCTCGTAGAGGAATATAAGGTTGAGTTCTTTCTGTTTCATTGAGGCTGAAGTGGTTCATCTGTGCCAGGAAGCTCATGATTAAGTTCGAGATGACTGTTCTAGACAGCAGATGAGAAATAGTTTGATGAGGTCTTTGTCGCAATGCAATTTTGTTGAACTGGGGAGTCGTAGAACATAATTTGAGATTTTTGTGGAATTTTCAGGCAATTCCAGTAGTTTGGATGAGCAATCCAAGTAAGGGAGTAGTTTGAAATGAAAGCTGAAAACTTGCACATTGCAGAAATATAAAATAGGAAGATATTTAAGTTTTTTGAGCGCACGTTTTACTCAAACGAGTGCTTTATCGTTTTGTCCGTAATTTTCGAATTTTGAGCCGAAAATGGTCTCAAACGATAGGGTTAGACTCTCTGACGACGAATTCGTGGTCGAATTAAATTCTGTCCGTGGGGCTGTCCGACCGTCCGTTAGCACAATAACTTTCGAAGGGATTGTCCTAGAGACAATCCACATTTTTGTTCTTCAATATCTCAGACAAAATGGATTTGATAATCGAAATGAAATCTTGCGGCCATATGTAAGATGGTCATAATAAATTTTTGCAAAATTTTGTGGCTATAATGTAAAGAGAACCATTGAAAATTCTGCTGGAATATTGAAAAGAAGAAACATAATTCCATAAAAAAATAACCGATTCAAATGAAATTCATTGTATAAATAAAGTTTCATACACTGAATGTTCATGCAGAATTTTGTGGCAATAGTTTTAAACAGAACCATACAAAATTCTATTGGAATATTGAAAAGAATATGTCCATAACAGAAATTAATTTTTGTAACAATATATTTTTGTTTATTTCAGTTTTTGAATAATTACCAGAATAAAATTCCGATTGTGCCGAGATTCTGCATTTATATATTTGTCAAATCCCATATAAAGTTTTGAGGGCTTTTCTCGAATTTTTCTAATTAAATTAACACATAACAAACAAAAGCTCATATTTGAGTGATTTTAGTAATCTTAATGTGATGAAATATGTCTATATGTTCACGTTATTCGATAATAAGTGAAGAACAATTAACATTTTTCATTGTTTTCGCTATTTATCTAAATGCGAAAATCATTTATCATGTAAAAATTAGTGTAAAAACGAAATTGATAAAAATTATTTATACATATTATTTTTGCTTTCAGACTCTCCAGTGACAGTGGAAATAGGTGAGTACCTATGTATATTCGGTATGAAATAAAAAATTTATTGAAAAGTCGAACTATCAGCCAAAATCTCTACAATGCAACTAAAAGAGGTTGATGAACTTCCAATTGCGATTTTACCTTTGAGGAAGTTCATTCAGATCAAAAAGTTCTTTCAATGAAATGAAAAAATGATGGTGTGCAGTTTCGGTAATAATTCAATAATTGTGTAACAACTGTTATTATTTGATACAAATCCAGTTCGAAAGACTCAAGTTTTGAAGAGTTCTGTTACCATATAAAGGTAAAACTAAAAAGTTTCTACTGGCAGTGCAATCGGAAGTTGAAAAATGTTTGACTACAAAATTGTTGGAAGATGATCCTGGAATATTGAAACATCAACTCATCAAAGAGAAAATCGAAAATATATTGGCAGTGATCAGAAACAGTGCAAAAGAAGTTGAGTGGAAATCAAGCACTTCAAAATAATACTTCACTTCGAGTTTTTGTAGGTACCTAAATAAACAGTACCTTCAAAGCATTGCCTCGTGTAGAATATTGCGAGCGTTGATGTTAATGTTGTAAAAAGCGTTTCATCTCTGGCACCTCCTCATTGTAGGACTCATCAGTCTGGCTCATACTTGATGGAGCCTTGCCATGGACGCCTTGCCACTCGCGTTGTCGGTAATAATTCCTGAAATACTTCTGAAACAGTATCGATGGCAGTAAGCATTCACAATCTGCTGCAACATTTTCTCCGCGACCAAGTGTCGACAACGACGGACAAAGAAATTCCACGACAACCTTGTTAAATTAGATCACTTACAGCTGTTCACACTGCCGGTCCTTTGACAGCACGAGTGGCAATGGGAAGCAGCACTCAGCAGGGAAGTGTAGTGATTATATTCTCGCGCTGCCCACTTCCCTGCTCCCTGCCGTGGAAGTGAGCTGAGTGTAATGGGAGTGTTAGAGAGACTACGTAGTTGTTTTAACGACTTCTTGCAGCCATCTCTGGAAACTAATGAGATGTTGCGACATCTATGGGGGAAAAGCAAAACGATGAGGTTTCCCAGACTACAATTGTTCATTGAAAACATTCAGATAGTTTCTACTGCCAAAATAGTCATCATGCCTCGATATAAACTTATGAATAAAACACTTCAAATTTCCCTATTTCAACGAGCTTCCTGAAAAGCGCAATCCTTTGCTCGGAGTGTAAAGCTCGACTGATATTTACCGCAATTCGCTGCAAATGCTGCAGAGTCACGAGGATGAAAATTTAATTCCTACGCATAATCGTCGTGTGTTTGAACGCTGTTTTCCATGCATGGAATTCAGCAAGCTGTTCATCGCGAAAGCGCCGTCGGCATTGATTGAAAAGTCGATTCGTTCCTTGTTCCTTTCCGTTTTCGGTAAGAACGAATTCGTCACAGTCACAGGGTGCGTAGGATTGTCATTCTGAAAATCATTCGAGAGAAGACGAGTTATGTAGGGTTTACGCGGCTCAGGTCTGGATAGGATTTACTAGGTAGGTATTTGGAATGGATCATTTTAGCCAACTTTTTTCAATCAATTACTGAATTTTTGAAGTGGTGAAACCCATTTTACCTTTCCAAGTACGGGGTAATTCATTTATCTTGGTAACCTAGTTTTTTTTAGAAAAAAAGGATGATTATTTTTTGTTCTTTTGACGGTATTTGGTACAAGTCAATGTTGACCTGAGATGTGAGTAAAAGTCGGAGAAAAGAATTAAGACGCCAGGCGTCGCGGCGTTATCATTTTTTTTCTACAGGAACATACCTTTTTTATTGTGTCATTCGAAAGATAATTTACTTCTGATTGTTTCTTCTGAATACCATTTTTCTTCTATTTCTTACCGTTAGTGACCTGCAGAGTGTTTTATGTTGATTTATTTCATTTATTTTTTTCTGTTTTGTGACAGTATGCCTTGATTTAGAGATATTGTTATGATTGTGTTTCTTAATATCAGAGAGACTTAGTAGAAAACTATTTCTCAATCATTATATTCATAAAATATTATTTTTCATTACAATTTTTTTAGTAATAAATGCAACATGTTAAATGAAATGGTCTATATACCGGTCATTATGATCCATACATAAATTATACCTTTTTTTCAGTTCATTATAAGTTAATTAGTCCAAGTGAAACCCAATATTTTGGCCAGAATAAGGTATAATGAAATGAGGAAAATATATAATATATAAATAATATATAATATATAAATAAAAGTTGTATAATATCTGCAATAATAAACGAGAAAAAAAGTAACCAGCAATGAGCTGATGGTAGATAAAATTTCCAGGAATTCAATTGATCGGTGAACGAACTACTTATGAAGCCCCTCTGATGACCTATATAGACTCGAAAACACGTTTCGGCTTAGCTGATATATTTATGAAGCATCGAAGCTCATGTCATTGAACTTCGTTCTCTTGAACTTAGATATTTTTTATGTCTTGAGCCTTTTCAATTGATGAAAGATCTGGGAATTTATAAAGAGCAGGGCAATTTGAATCTACTTAGGAATAATCAACATTTTTTTTCCTAGAGGAATTCGCTCTCATGTCTGCTGGCTTTGATGTCTCGTCACCCAGAAGAGTACCTGAGTCTGGGCAATACATTGCTTTGGTAATAATAATAATAATAATCTTTATCGGTCCCTTGAGACACCCTACTGTATGGGACAAGTCGAATCACATATAAATACATCGACATCAACAATGTCGGTAAAATTTATCTACAGAGTACTTATGTACACTTAGATAACAATATAAGTTACACCTTGATCTTAAACATAAGAAAGTTTAGAGGTTTATGGGGGATTTTTCAAGCTTTTGGGTTCTATGTTTAGGTACTAGTGAAATATCTTGATTTCTGATTCTATGTTCATGGTTATCAGATAACCTAGTGTATTTCCCTCCATTTTCTTTTGCATACAGCAAACACTTAAATATTATGTAGATACATGGCATGGCAGAAATAAAAACTTATTATTATGTACGAGAACTTAGGTTTTATACGCCAAAGCAATATTATGTGCTCGGTGGTTTCTGTGACCGATGCTAGAGATATCAAAGTTTTTCCTGTCCATCCTCTAAATATCTCTGATATCTTATGAGATGATGAACTGTGAGAAGCCTAGCAAGAAGCCTTTCTTAATTTTTTGACAACGAATGAGCGGTTGAGCCTTCTCCTTTGAATGTGAAATCATTTTCATGGCTTGGCTTTTACTTGGTATGAAAAAAACAGTAAGAGCACTCCTGCTCCAATCAGTGTGGGTGACACCCTAAGAGTAAAGAGTGAACCTAGAGTTGCCTTCACGCATTTCGTCGGCTTACTGCCAAAACCAAGTAAGTAAAATTTTGTTAGTTTTGTGCACTTAACTCATGTGAGCTGTTCAGTTTTCAGCAAAATGAAATACTTCCATAACAAACATTCAAGATTTAGCACTTTTCCGTTGTAGAACAGTTAGCAGGTTTATGCAGTACATTTAGGTATATATCGAATATGGTTGGGAAAATGCAAGTATAATCTGTTTGTACGGTTAAACAAACTTCCGGCGTTACGAAATCGTGCCTGATGTTTATTCCGTATTGGAATAATTGGTTTACCGCTTCAGTACTCTGATACTAAAGGCTTGCGTCTGTTACAGATAACTGTGTCAGTTTGGAAACATTGTCTGTTAGTGTTTAGTTTCTTGAGGGGACGTGTATACATTTTCATTTCGATTTGGCCTCCATAAACTGAATTATTTCAATGATTTGGTGGTACTTTATTGGTGCTTGAGACTATTTCGTTGATTATAGCTAGGGCAAAATTACAAAAATGTTGTATTATATTCAGGAATTGGAGAAATTCAAATCTAACCAATTGTTTAATTCACTCCCGTGTGGCAGTGAAATGCTTTCAATCTCACTCTAATGCTGCGTTCCCACGAGGCGTTAATCACGACAGTTAACCACGCTAATCAACTTTCGTTCGTGACACTCACGAAAGTGTGAATTTATAAAACGTTCACTCGGTTGGGGGGTTCGTTTCGACTTAGTCACCATCTAAACATCGATCATGAATGATCTAAATAGTTGTTGAAAGTTGTGCTGTTAAGTTCGTTTTTTGCTACTATCTTAGCAAAAAAGCTGGAGTGCTTACAGAACACAATTACAAGAAAACGAAAAAAAGACGTTTTTGGGTTAGAGAATGGATACAGCGAAGAATATGTTAGGAGCGTCATCAAACTTGGTTAGTATGCAACTAAAAAGCAATTTTCCAGAAGATTTTAGAAACCTACTGGGAATGACTTAATTTCAGTTTGAATACCTCTCATTGCGTGTTACAAATAAAATTTGAAAATCTAGCACTAACATGAGACAAGCAATTAGTGCAAAAACAAAATTAGAGGTGCATATAACACCTTTTCCATCGAATATAACTAAAAAAACGCGTAGAATCACTGTCGTTAAACTTAATAATTCCACGTTGCTGTGACGACATCTTGGCTTCACGAACATCACGCCTGAAAATCAAACAGGTTTGATCTATCCACGCTTGAATCGTGCGCCGTTCCTCACGAAAGCAAGTTTAACGACTAAGCGTTTACACAGAAGTGTATTTCACGAAAGCGTGGTTCACTGTCGTGGATAACGCCTCGTGGGAACGCCGCATAAAGCTTGGTTGATTACAATGCAGTACTATTCACGCGTAGGGGCATGTTTATTTCTTACTCTGAAGTGACACCAAATATGAGAGTATAGACCTGGTGATAGGAATGGCACTTCTTTTCGCAAGGGCATCAGCCTTCTCATTTTCTTTGAAGTTTTGGTAAACTAATGTTAGTATTGTGAGGGATTGTTTACAGCTCCGAATGTTCCTTGATTCACAATCAGCTATTAGTTGTTTCAGTGCCAGTTGATAATCAGAGAGCATCCGAATTCTAACTCCCTTGTACCGTCATACTAGAGCGTATCTGTGTGTGACCAGGATTTCAAACCTGACCATAAGATATAATCTATGATATTATTCCAAGAGCAAACTCATCATCGGATAATGCTCGCATCAAGAAGATAAAATCGGAGTAAGTGATGGCAATAGCACTAATAACACTTCAATCATCATTGAAAATTTGACGTCAACCAGCTGCCAACAAATTGTCAGATTAAATTCAAGTTTATTCAGGTGATTGTTTCGAAAAGTTCTGTGAAAACTGTGACTTGGGCCTTTTAAACACTGGTTTGTGTTCGACACGTAAGAAAATTTTCATTTTTAGAAGTTTTTCTCTGAATTCAGGCAATACTGTTTTTCATCTCCTGTCCCATTGTTTATTTTCTTAGAGGTGAAAATCGCATATTTCTTCGTGACATACCTCTGTTTGCGCCGACGTTGAATATTGGTACGCAATCCTTCCCCACCTCTTTGGAGAGCACGGGCGACCTGCTTGTTCGCTGGCTTGCTGTTGTTAGTCCGTTGCATATGCTGGATTGGCAAACTGCGTAATTAACACTTTAACACATAAACGTCGAGTTACATATTACTCGTACAATCCTTCTTTGTTTTTCCCTCCTTCCTCGTTTCCTTATTTTCCGTGGCCCTCCCCTTCTGTTGTAGTCTCTCGTAAAGGCCCACGAGAGTGAAGAGTTTACCTTACTTCCATTTCCACAAATAAGTCTTTGAAATTTGTTTTTCGTACACAGCCCAGGATACACCTTATCAATAATGTCTGAAAACACCTCATGCGCGAACTGCACGAAGCCGGTGTTACCTTCGGATAGCATGAAACTTCAGTGCGACGGCTGCAAGAGACTGATCCACGTCACTTGTACAGACCTACCGCAGGACGATCGCGTTACTCGTCGTCGAGTTAAATGTTTGAAGGTTCTATGTAATTCTTGCGGTGCAAATCTTGAGGCTTCTCTTGATATCAAAGGTCTGATAGAGTCATTCAAAACGATATACGTAGAGAACTTGAGGATGTTAAATTAAAAATTGAGACATTAAATGAGAAGCTCACTGCTGTTGAAAGCTCAGCTGTCGAAAACTCTAAGTCTGTGCAGTCCTCTGATGTTGTTATTCAGGAGGTACTGGACAGATTGAATCGCGCCAAAAATGTGTTTATCAGGGGGGTCCCTGAACTGACGGGGGACGTGAATGCTGGGAGGGAGCATGACGGATCGGTGGTAACAGAGGTGCTCAATACTGTAAACTGTCCAGCTAAGCCTATCACCATTTTACGAGTGGGCAAACCCAACGTTACAAACAAGTATCCCCGTATGATCAAGTTGGTAATGCCAAGCGAGCACGATGCTCGAACCATTTTAAGGAATAAGAAAAATTTAATTGGGAAAAGTTCTACTTCGAAATTATCCATCATAAGTGACCAAACTCCCTCCCAAATTCAGCTACTGAGGGGACTACGCGGGGAACTTGATGCGAGGAAGGCAAACGGAGAACCTAATCTTACTATAAAATATAAACATGGTGTGCCCGAAATAATCTCAACCAACTTTTGTACACAGGATAGCCTCTAACGGAGGCCAACAATCGCCCTATCTAAGCTGGAAATTCTTTTACTCTAACTTACACTCGTTATTTGCTAAATTCAATGAACTCACATGTAACATAGTTGATCTCAAACCTAACATAATATTTCTGACTGAAACATGGCTTAAATCAACTGACCCAGATTCACTAGTTAGCTTCGCAGGTTACAGCGTTTACAGAGCGGACAGATTGAATCGTGTCGGTGGTGGAGTGTGCATATACTTGTGCGATGAGATCGTGGCCAACTTTGAGGTTCAGCAGCACATTGCCGTGGTCCAGGGTGTGGAGGCCTTGCATCTCAGCCTCACCAAGGAAACCATAAACATAAACTTAGTATGTGTCTACAGACCTCCTGATGTATCCCCCGAAGCCAATGCTCAGTTGATCGATTACCTGAGCCAACAGTCGACACTTGACAATCTCATCATTGCTGGTGACTTTAACTACCCCAATATCGCTTGGCCCATTAATAACATACCTGATACAAATAGTTCCGTGAGTAATTTCATGCATTTTGTTGCCGATTCAAACCTCTTTCAACTTATCACCGAACCAACTAGATTCCGAAACAACAACGAACCATCTGTTCATGACCTCGCTTTTACCAACGATGAAAACATTGTCACATATCATGAAATACTGCCACCTGTTGGAATATCGGACCATGTTGTGATCTACGCAACTATTCAGCTCAATTGTTTCATTCCAAACAAGTGCGAAAGCGAAATTTTCAAAATAGTCGACTTTGATCGGTTATCTGCGGAACTTTCCACCATAGATTGGATAGCCCTCTTAAATACATTTGACGACGTTGACATCCTCTGGGACAGATTTTACTCGACCGTAACAGCATCTATTGACAAGAACTCCCGCAGCAAATTATGTCGAAAAAACCCTCTTAAACCTTGGATAAATACCGAAATAATGTCACTCATACATCATAAAAAAAGGCTTTGGAAGAGATACAAAAGATCAAGAGCCCCAGAGGATTATCATGCTCATCGAAATTTCTCTAAACATCTGGTATCGGTACTAAAGTCCTCACGTCGTGAGTTTGAGGAATCCATAGCAAACTCTGAAAACAGTAAAAAACTATACAAGTTCATACGATCCAACCTGAATACCAAAGTAAGCATTCCGCTCCTGCGAAAACCTGACGGTTCCCTGTGCTCTACAGACACCGAGTCGGCTGAAGTTTTGGCTGACTCTTTCACAACCTCCTTTACAGTGGAGCCTCCAGATGGTCAACTGCCGCGGATCAAGGCAGAACGACTGCGTGATAGTCTGAACCATGTGACGTTTACTCCGGAAAAGATTAAAAATCACCTGTCGAAAATCAAATCAAACTCTTCTCCTGGTTTGGATGGGATGAGCGCCTTTTTTCTTAACAAATTTTCCGAAGTTCTCTGCTCTCCATTGTCAACAATCATGTCTGCCTCTTTCGCAAAATCGCAAATCCCACAGGCCTGGAAGAGGGCCTCTGTCACTGCTATTTTCAAAAAAGGTGATAAGCTCGATCCAATCAACTACAGGCCCATTAGTCTTCTTTCCGTACCTTCCAAAATAATGGAATCAATAATTGTGGAAGATATGACGAAATTTCTAACAGAACACGCAATCATTCCGTCGGAGCAACATGGTTTCGTCAAAGGTAAGTCCACCACCAGCAACCTTCTACAGTGCCTGAACGATTGGACGACTGCTTACGATCAAAAAATACCGACAGACATCGTTTATCTTGACTTTGCCAAGGCCTTCGACAGGGTCCCAGTGCGGAGGCTAATGCATAAACTTGACACATTCGGTATCCGGGGTCAACTAAGCCTATGGATTCAAGATTACTTGACAGACAGGACTTTCACTGTCAAAGTGGGTCATTCTTTTTCTTCGGACAGACAAGTCACGAGTGGGGTTCCCCAGGGGTCTATTCTTGGCCCTCTCCTTTTCGTTGTTTATGCAAGTGATCTTGCGCTTCACATAAAGTCCCGCAAGTCGTTTTATGCCGATGATACTAAACTGTATGGAAATCCCATAGTAGAGCATCAATTACTTCAAGAAGATCTAGACTCGATTAGCCTGTGGTGTGAGGAATGGCTGATACCTCTTAACGTCGACAAATGCGTTGTACTTCACCAAGGAAAGAACAATCCACTCCGCACGTACACAATAAACGGTCAACCTTTGCGCATAGTGTCCTCACATGTGGACTTGGGAGTGACTATTAACGCTGACCTAACTTGGTCCGAACACATAATATCAACATGCAAGCGCGCCAATACGCTGATCTACCTCATCCGCAAAACGTTTTCCCATTTATCATACTCAAGTTCGATAAAACTATACAAAACCTACGTTCGTCCAATTATGGAGTATGCAGGTTCAGTGTGGTGTCCGGTCTTGGTGCGGGACAGGAACTTGTTGGAAAGTGTTCAGCGTCGAGCCACGCGTATGACTTTTGGTGAAGTGCGGCCAACCTATCCCGAAAGACTGAGGATGGCACAACTGATGGCTTTTGACCAACGTCGACTCCGTGGGGACCTAATCTTAGAAAGCTTCTCATCTTCAACAATGATCCGCGGTTGAGAGGTCACGCTTTCAAATTGAAAAAGGAGAAGTTTGCCACAAGGCAGAGACAATATTTTTTGTTCAACCGCATATTCGAGACATGGAATGGTTTACCTGGTGATGTAGTGAATTCTGACTCAGTAAATAGTTTTAAAAACAGAATAGACAGTTGCTTATTTGGTTAATTTGTTTCTATGCATATATTAATTGTTTTTTTTTCTGCATGCATTCAGTCAGCTTATAGATTTCTGTAGTTTTTAGGCTTACATAGGACGTAGTCCTCAGCCTTCATTTATAAGTAATAATAATAATAATAATAATAATAAAATTTGCAATTCAGACAATCCACCATTTTCCTAATGAACTTCTGCACATATCCAAACCGCCTCTATCATTATGAGTGAATCTGTTTTCGTATTCCATCTCGCGACTAGTACGTGAGTCAGCAAACTAGCTAACAATCCTCATTGCCCTGGCACCTCATGTTACAGGCGCGATCTTCAAGTTGGTGAGCACACTAGAGATAAGTATCTAAGTTCCGCCGAACTAACACTTTGGTGGAATTAATCAAGGTGTAATTTTCATGTAGGATGATCGCTACCTGTCCTGTAGCTAGGGCTCAACTTTCTCGAGCAACGCCTTGGAAACTAATTGCCAGAACTTGGAAATAACACTGGACAGCTTAAGATAACCAAACTGCTCGAAGGGTATTCACTTGGTCGGTTACAAACTTTCTTGTATACGTAAGATTCATCGATGGGCGTTCACCTCAACTTGGATTAAGCGGAGTTTGGATTAGATCGGGTTACGACAGATTTTCTGGGTTCTAGAACTCCTGTGAATACAGAAGCAATAGCGGTTCTATTCGATCCTAGTATATATATGTAATCTCTAACCGTTGATTATGTTGATGAATTTGTGGTTGAATTCATTTCAGTCCTAACGGTAAACAAGAATAAACTTCAAAATAATCAACAAATCATAACTAGGTCTGAAATTTCGGCAGACTTTGGAATAAACAGATCGGTTTTCATGCTTTGATCAATCGCAACATTTTCTGCTATTTTCATTATATATATAATTTATGTACAAAGGTATTAGTAGACATCTCCTAATGTACATTGTTGAAGTCATATAGTCTGCGTTTAAAGCCTTTTGTCTGATCCCAATCACTCACTTCAATTTAGTTTTTATTTATATTGAACGTGTATTACTGATATTAATAATTAATATGGTCATAAGTCATTTTAATTCGCTCAGAATTTAGATATGCTTTTCACCCTGGACCTTTCATTTATGTTCATCAATTCTGTTTTATATTTGATTATTATTTGGGTTTACATCGTAACACCTCGGTATAAGTAAATCAGTCATCGGTAGTTACTTCGTTAACTTTTAGTCTGTCCGTCAAACTATAGTTCCAAGATATTTTCAGCGATGAAATAATTCTCTATTTTAAACTGAATCTTGTCCAGTAAAAACACTGGTAATCAACTTTGAACCTTATACAGTCCACTGTTATTGCATTTAATTTGACTTCTTTGTATGTTATATGTTACAGAATACAACTCATGAATTCATTTGAAAAAAATTGTCATCTCATTAGAATGCCCGTGTTAGTCAATAGTGTTACAATGGCTCTTGATTCTTGCGTTGTAATAAATAATGTGAAGTTTTATGTCTTTCCATGTCAACTATCTGGAACCACCCTCATTAATTGATTTCACAATAGTGAATAGTGAATCTGAAAACTTTTTATTCTCTTTATTTGTTGATGCTCAACAGTGATGAAATTTTTACAATTCAATTCCTACCAAACTTCAAAATCAGCTGCAACGAAATATTATTCCAAATATCCGTTAGCTTCAATATTCTTTTCCAAAAGAACTACCTAAAAATATGACCGAAAGCCACTCGTATAAAACCTCTAACCGTTCTCTCACAACTCCGCTCGAAGCCAAAGAGGAACGAAGCTCAGCCATGAATCGTCGGCACCAAAAAACAAAATGTCCTCATTGCGGGAGCGAAGAACTTATCCCTTTGTTCTCTGGTACGGGTGGCAGCGTAATAATTTTAAAACTCTCCACGGTTTTTGCGGAGGAGTAGTGAGAGTATCCTGTACGCTCAACCTCGGTAAATCAGTGGTTTATTGTTTAGGAGTGGTGTCATATATATCTGGGGCAAAACTAGTGTCGACTACAATACACCAGACTGCCACGGAGAAGAACCCTTAAATATTCATTGTGGTGCATGGAAAAACGAATAAATCCAACAGTTATGGCTTTAGAGGATATTGTTGCAAGTGGGGTAGTTTTCGGGGTATACTGTTATATATGAGGATCATTGTCTTACGGTTGGAAGCAAGAAGGTTTTGTCGAAAATCGTAGTTTATGCTTAATGTTTTGCAAGATAACCCTTGTTTCTGCCGTTCTTTAGTTAAATAATCTGCTTTGAGTTCATGTTCATCAATTTCATGAGATTTATCCGTTGATACGTTAATAAATGATATACCAGTATGCAAATTCACATCGGAAACACCTTATTTGATGCATTAAAAAGATTAACGTGTTACACTCATAACAAAGTATGAACGAACTCGAAATAGACGGTTACACACCTACTATGTATTCCAGATGCTGAACTTCTAGTCGCTTTCGAAGGATATCCAAACCATTGATTTTGATTGTTCAAAAATTAACTCTAAACTCCTCTCAATATGTGTCTCGTTTAGCCCTTTCTACTTCAAGTCTGCTATTTTCTCACTTTGATCTGTCGACTCTACTTTGAGCTCTTCCTTTTTCTCACTCATTACTGAAGTTCTTTGCGTCTAATCAATTATATCCCCTCCCAAACTTAAGTGAAGAGCAGTTCACTCTCAGAACGATTCAAATACGGAGTTAGGAACTTGTACTAGTGGTAATCGCTTTGTGAAACTCCGCCATCATTGCCAAACACGAAGTGCATTCTAAGAATTATCAGATCTGGCGACATTCACTTTTCCAGAGCCAAATACTCTTCAAAAATGTTAACCCAACGTATAAGGTCTAATTTCCTAAAACTAAACCCATAAATCCCATTACAATTTTGGTAAATACTCTTCAAAAATGTTAACCCAACGTATAAGGTCTAATTTCCTAAAACAAAACCCATAAATCCCATTACAATTTTGGTACAGGGCCAAAACTAGTGTTGACTACTTACACCAGTTGGCTACAAAAATTTAAGACTTATATCGAAAGCCATATTTCGAGACTACTCCTTCTAATCTTCACGTTTCATTTGACATACGTTTTCAAAATTGAATTTAATATTGTAGGCGGAACACAGCTGTTTCAATCTATGAATTTTTTTTTCTCAATACAATAATGTGTATAGTGGAAACATCTGAGGTTTTCAAGGATCATCAGTTCGAGATCCAAAACAAGTTTAATAAACCATACCGATTGCAAAGTAGTTTTTTTCGAATATCGAAGGAATTTCAAGAAATAATTCTAATGTCACTCAAATTTGTGGTTTCGAGACTATATTGAGTGTTTGTCTGGTTCTGTTGTTTCGTTTGTTACAGATGCAGTGCCAAGATGACCAAGTTAATGGAAGAAAAAGCTCGATATGAATATTCCAGCCTTTTCTTGGAACAAATCCCAAGATCACAACATTTACAAAAGACAGAGTTTTAACTGAGGTATTTACTCTATGCTCTTGAATCATACGTGGACATGCATTGTCCCCATTTATAATTTTGTGAATCTGTAACTTTAATAATCTTCAATAAACTCAAGACAATACAGTTTTCGATTGCAATCAAGCAAGAAGAGCTCAAAAATACTTCCCCTTTGCATAATTTACCATCCGATCCCGGGTGTCTTCGATCGATTTAGTGCTTGTGACTGTTACTCTCCGCTGCGCATCAATTAAATTCAATTCCTGTTCTGAATGACAAATTTGCGGAGTTCATATCTTTTGTCGCGCCGGCACCAATGCTCCATTCAGATAAAACTGGCGGATGCATAAATGAGTGGTTGCGACAGAGCAGAGCGTAGCAGAGCGCAAGGCAGAGGCACAGGCGGTGGCATCGGTGCTCCATTACCCTAGGAAAATTAATTATTGCCTACAGCCGCGACGAGGTAACGAACGGTTATTTGAAATTGATGAAACTGAATTTTCTAATTCCCAGGGACTTTCTTCCTGCATAAACTACGCTTTTAGATTGGAAAGTTGCCGAGGGTAACGAATTGTTCCAATCTCGGTTGTTGAACTTAAGAAGCGAGAGGCGTAAATCTTTGATATGGTGGAGTTGCCAACCCAGTAGATGACAGATAAAATTGTACAGTAGACTCTCGATAATTTGACACTCGATAAATCGAATCTATCGATTATTTGAAGTTCTTATCATCTACTTTGAATAACACTTGATAATTTGAAAAAAATCAACGTGTTTTGACCCCCTCGATAATTTGAAGTTGAAGCTGTGGCATCTTGGTCAATAACATTCTTTAATTTGAGGTCAAATCACCCCAACACAATATAATTTGAAGTCCTCGCCCTCCCGTGATCCGTTTAATCTTGCACCGACGTAATTGAGCCACCACAGTCGTCCACTGTTATGAATTCTCTTCCACCAGACTCAGAATGAAGCCACCTTCCTAACTGTGAAGAATAACATTTGAGGATTATGTTGAGATTAATGAAGATATAGATGTCCACGCATCCTAACCGATGCTGAATATTTGATGAGGATGAGGAAGAAACTGATGAAGAGCAGGACCAACTCTAGTCACACTGAGCGAGGCAAGATCTTCTCTCAACACTCTACTCTCCTGAGCCCAGGGCACAAACAAACGATAATTTGTTCTCAGCTCTCAACAATATGGAAAACACCCTGCACAATGCTAGATGGAAGTCACTTACTCAATAGCAATTTACGGACTACTTTTCGAAATGAAATACTTGTGTTATTATATACACATAAAGATTTTGTATGTAGAATATAATACATAATTATACATCCAATAACATTAGTATGTACTTCTACTTGAACTCTTGTTTATTTGAATTTCATCGTGGTTCCTACATAAATCATACCTTTAGGTTAATCAACTCTTACCTACAGCCGTGTTGAGGTAACAGATGGTTATTTGAAATTGATGAAACTAAATTTTCTAATTCCAGGGACTTTCTTCCAACAAAAACGGCTTTTAGATTGGAAAGTTGCGAGGGTAACGAATCCTTCGAATCTCGGTAGTTGAAATTAAGAAGCGAGAAAGGTAAATCTTTGATATGGTTAAGTTGCCAACGCAGTAGCTGACAGATAAAATTGTATCAATATTCTCAATCAGGATTCATCGTCTATGGAAGTAAATGAATGATTTCAAGTGCACCAGAAGTTACTTCTGTTTGTTATTCAATTTCAAGTAATGGAGTACCCCAAGGATCTGGTCAGAGTTCAGGGAAATTCTATAAAAACGAACTCAGTTTAAATGTTGACTCAACTGGACGTAAATCTTTGATATGGTGAAGTTGCCAGCGCTGTAGACGATAAGAGTGTCCCGATATTTTCAAAAAGAGTTAATTGTCAATTAGAGATCCTCTATCACCTGCAGCAACGATGTGGTAGTGAATCTAATTATAATTCTTATTCTATGAGTATCTTCAACATAGTGAATGGATTATCCGTTAATCTTCATATCATATTCCTAATGAGGATTGTCTATCGAAGTATGGCTGATAAGATGATTTCATTCTACCAGAAAACTAATCTCATTTTGATTCTACTTCATCCATTACATCTTACTTCATCAGGGGTTAAGTCAGAGTCAAGGGTTGTTCTGGGTTGACATAAATCACGTCGTTACCAGTAGTTCCTTCATGAATCATATCTTAAGATGAAGCCTTCCGTAGTCGTTACATATCTGAGACCTTCAAACTTTTTTCCTGCATTAACTGCGTTCTTGAATTGAAATGAAAATGCTCACATCAATGTCACCTTCACCTTCTTTGTTGGCCGAAACGGTGAATATAAGAAGCAAAATGATGGAAATGGACAAAATGAAATTTCAATATACAATTTATCTTTTATTCAGCATGAAAAATGTTGCAGTAATATCTTCGCAACACACTGCTAAACAGTATGTGTCCAGCTACTTCATACTCACCCCTACAGAGCATCGATCCGCAACCCTCATAATGAACACGTCGCGCAGACAACGATGTCGGCCGCAATAAAAATGTGAACAAGTAATAACAAGAAAACAATGACAATTAAACTCAGCTTAGGACTTTCACGGGACTTCTGTTACAGATTTATAGCTCCCAGTTGATAGGATAAATTTATTTCCGGTCTGGGTGAATTATGTGGCCCGTAAACTTGATCCCAGTTAAATTAGACCCGTACTTCGGCCGCTTCCTCTACTTGAGTCCGTCTCCCAGAGAAGCGATTCATCACCTGCGAAAATTATAGAAACGTTGAGTCCGCCTAGGTCACCGATTCATCCGGATCACTCTAGGACAAGTGACAGGAGTGATGCGATTCTTTCACGTGATTTAACATGGTTGATAGGTCGGAAGAGAATTCGGATGAAGGGTGAGATTAAATCGTTTTTGGGGACATCAAGGGTAGAAGATGATGGACTCTGTGGTTTGCTTTCAATGCTATGATAGCATGCGCGAAATGAAGCTTGGGTTGAGTTACTACGAATCAACCGAAATATTTGGGTCTTGAAGCCAGAGGTCAGTATTTTGACCCTAGAGTGGTTTTATTTTTTCGCAGGCCTTCGAGTTGATTCAATTTTATGCGTTTTACAGGATTATCAGATGAAAAACTGATTCTGTTATATGATGTTTTACTGCGCTTGTTGAATAGTTTTATGGAATAAATGAATTTTTTCTTGTAAACGATTCTCCAGTTATGGAACAAAGGTTAAATAGGAGCTGGAAGCAATCCTTCACAATACTAGGCTAATTTTAATTTGAGAACATGCCTAGCAGAACATCGAGGGAAATAAAAAAGCAGATGTTCTTGCAAATGAGTGAACACCTCCTTTACCAGTCCTGTGCTCTCATGTTTTCATCCCCCACACTGATGCGATTATCGGACACTGACGAGTTGTAGGTTCTGAGGGGATTAGGAAGAAACCCCTATTCACCTAGTCACGGAATGCTTTGCATTGCGAGCTCAAGGAGAGAAAGCCTTGGCGAGGAACTAGCTTGTTGAAGCCTTCACAGATATTGATTTCATCAGATCTCTGGAACTGGAAGTCGACCAGAACAGCTTTGTAAGGGGACACAATAAACATTGAGGCCACAGTGAACTATAACACATTTTTAAACTAAACTAAACTAAACTACTCTACTGGGTGGTACGACACTAACGTTAGTGGACATAAGATCGAAATCTTTTAGTAAAATAATCAACTTTAAGAATGAGGTAACATTCCTGGACAAAATCTAGTAGTAGGAGAGCTGGCACGAATTTTTTGGGTAGGTATTTGAGGCAAGCTGAAAACTTGTCAGATGCCTCTCCTATTATATCCCAACTCGGGATTGCAGATCTGGCTGGTGAGTAGCGGGGCTAAATCAACCCCTATATTTTTAATGGCCTGGCAGGTAGAAAGCCCTACCGAAATGATCTGTCTTTTTGGGAATCTTATTTTTTAGTTATAAGTAACACTCCATTGAAATTTCAAGCTGCCTCAAAAACATTTTTTATAATTTTTTGCAAAATATTTTTGCACGCGTCTGGCAATGTTAAAACCCCGATTAAATTATTTGGCAGCTTGAAATTTTAATGGAGTGTTACTTATAACTAAAAAATAAGATTCCCAAAAAGACAGATCATTTCGGTAGGGCTTTCTACCTGCCAGGCCATTAAAAATGTAGGGGTTGTTTTAGCCCCGCTACTCACCATCCAGGTCTGCAATCCCGAGTTGGAATATAATAGGAGAGTAATCTGACAAGTTTTCAGCTTGCCTCAAATACCTACCCTAAAATTCGTGCCAGCTCTCGGACTATAGCTTGTGTATAGTACACACAAAATACTTAATTGGTAGCCGTATAGCTAAGTTGTCACCCCGCCAACCCAACACAACAAACACACACGATCACAATCTAATTTAAATCTAATGTATCTGCAAAGCAAATCCTATTATATGACCTATCATCATCATCCCAATTTCTCGGAAGGCTTGTCCAAATGAGGAATTTCTTTATGTCTTCATTCCTACCCATTCTTCAATCATCACAAAAGTCAAACTTATTTCTTTTGAAAAAAACTCCTTTTTTCATCACCAAATTATACGTAAATAAATCAGAAATACCATATTTCACCTTCTTCAAGATTCGGTTTCCCTCAGCAAATACTCAAGTTTGTGTTATTCGTCGGAGGGTACTGAACTGGACGAATATAATGAAAATAATTTCCACAGAAGAAAATTTCCGGAATTCCAGGGAAGTATATTCTAGACTGCTCCATCATGCATGAGGACAATTCAGCTTCCGGTCGAGGTCTTTTCGGGTGCATCGGCATGAAAAAATGCAGAAAGGAGAATTTCTCCGTTTAGTAAAAATATCAGGTAGGAGGTCTTTTAATGTCTGTCAACGAGAAACGGGTGGAAATTCACAAAGGTAGGTCAGGAAAATTGTTCAATGCCATAACGATCTAAGTTGAGAATAGAGAAATGTTATGTTATTCTTCAATCTTCCTAATGAAAACAACTATAAATGATGTTATAGGGAGATGGTATGTTATTCTTTACAATTGGAAATTTCACCTCGAAATGATCATGTTGATCTTGCCTTCAAGAATTTGTGTACTCTATAGGCCATTGTTTCATTGCTTGTGTACGCTTCGTGCCTAATCTGCCATCCTCGTTTATTTCAATGCTGTCAAAAACTGGTTTACGAGGAATTATCCTCATTTATTCAACGTTAGAAATTTAAGTTTGATTGCAGACGACAGCTGGCGAATGCTGGTCTGAACATTGAATAATAGAAGAATAGCTGAAATTCTATCAAAACTGAAGAACAATTAATTTTTAACCGTATTTCAACCATTTCATTTTGTTGCATCATTGAATGGGCAAGAATAATAGCCCCTTAGACTAAGTATATAGTCTAAGAATAGCCCACATAGGGAAGCTTTGTCAAAAAAGAAGATTGCGCAACTGTTGAATATCCACGGACTTCAATAAAGCGCATATTACACACCGATTACGCTCAGCTCACTTCCACGGCAGGGATCAGAGAAATTGGCGGGGAAGTGGGCAGCGCAAAAATGTGATCACTACACTTCCCTACTGCCTCACAACGCCACCCTTGCTGCGCTACGCTCCCTTTTTTCCTACGGAGGTCAAAGAACCTGCAGCGTGAACAGCTATGAGTGATTAAATTTAATTAGGTTGCTGTGGAATTACTTTGTCTGTCGTTGCCGACACTTGGTCGCAAGGGAAATGTTGCGGCAGAGTGTAAATGCTCACTGCCTTAATCCTCAATTACACTAAGCCCCTGCTGCAGAAGTATTTCGGGGATTGTTGCAACCCCTCATAATTTGCTCAAAAATTGTTTTCGTGGAATAGATTTTCTAAAAATAAAATTCTCTTATGGTTTCCCATTCAATTCTGGAGAAAAAAGTCTGCAAAATTTCGATACAATCGATACTTTTCTCGGAAAAAAAACTTACGACCATTTTGCTCAATTTTTATTCCATTTCATCGTATGTTCCATAGAATGAATATTCGAAGATATTGTTTATGTCCAAAATTGGTTTTGTCAATTATGCTTATTAATCGAAAGGAAGTTCTATTTGTGAAATTAGAATATTACGGATATAATTACGGAAATTAGTAATGAAACCTTCAGAAAGATTTATAGGCATCTTTATCTCATGTCATAGACATATGATATCTCAGAATATTCATTATATGGAAAACTACTTCTACGAAGAAATGGAATGAACAGTGATCATGAATACTTGTAAGTTTAAATTTTTCCTAGAGAAGTATCGACTGTATCGAAATTTTGCAGTTGACTTTTTTCACCCAGAATTGAATGGAAACCATAAGAGAATTTTATTTTTCGAAAATTTATTTATATATTCCACTTGAAAATCAAGGAATCAAAGATTGTTTATTTTTTAAGAAACCTAAATGGGCAAGAGTTTTGACGATGAGTGTAGTTAAAATAAACTATAAAGTCAACCTTTTGCAAGCTTTCATGAAGAAAACAAGAAGTTATTTTCCTATTCTTCTTTTACGTTAATCCATCATGGTCTGTTCTACTAGGATCTGGCGACCCTAAGAGCGCTTTCGGCGAACATTACGAGTGAGTCGGTGTATTCAACTGTGGGGCCCTCTAATTCTCTCTAATTGTACATTATAAACTAGCAATGTCTGCTAATGCGCCCTTTCAGCTGCGCTCTCCGGCATCCAGAATAAATATGGCAGATAATTCCTTGATATCGTTTCGAGTTCAGCTATAATGGCGGTGCACCGATTTATGTTTATTTTGTCCGGTTGTTACTCGTAGGGTAGAACGGCTCCATGGACGATTTGAATAAATGGATTAAGTTCCCTAGGAATGGTGGACTGGGTGAGGATTCAGAAGGAGAAATGTGGGAATTTGGAATTATTTTCATGGTGAAATTAGATGGACAATATTTTTATTCATACATTTTTATAATTCAACGTTGTTTTATGGACAAGTAATAAGTGTGCACTATCGCTAGGCTTCTGTATGATCGTTTTTCAATCGGAAATCTAAGCTATGGAAAGATGTCTAGATAAAAATCTAGAAATAAACTATCAGAAGTGTGATACAGCCATACACTCAGATAGTCAAGCTGCTATTAAAGCACTGAGCTCCTACGTCATCGACTCTAAAATGATCTGGGAGTGCCGGAACAAACTCAATGAGGTAGGCAAGAAAAATAACGTCTCTTTAATCTGGGTTCCCGGCCACTCGGGAATCAAAGAAAACGAAGAGGCCAATACACATGCCAAAGAGGGCACACGAATGTCACTCATTGGCCCATACCCCTTCTGTGGTATATGTAAATGTACCTATAAGAAGGGGTTTCTGAAGAAGGAGGAAGGCGAGAGGAAAAACTCTGGCGGAATCTCCTAGGGATGGATCATTCCACTGAGTTCCTTCAGAACTTTGAGACAGCGGGATCCAAAAGATATCTGGATCTCGGTAAGAAGCAATTACACCGGCTCACTGGCTTTTTCACAGGACATTGTCCGCCTCAGGAAGCACCTGTTGAGGATGGGATTATCGGACACTGACGAGTGTAGGTTCTGTGGGGAGTAGGAAGAAACCCCCATTCACCTAGTCACGAAATGCCTAGGCACTGCGAGTCTAAGAAAAGAATGCCTTGGGCGAGAAACTTGTAAGAGTTAGGAACTAGCCTCGTCAAGAGCCTTGTTATCAGATTTCATCAGATCTCTGGAACTGGAAGGCGAGCTGTGAAGGGTTTGGCCAAAACAGCTCTATAAGATGGCACAATAGACCTTAGGGTCGCAGTAAACTGTAACCCTTTTTAAAACTAAACTAATTAAACTATGGATAGGATTGGAAGGTACATAGTAAAAACTGTATAACTATGTACCGGGTGTCCTAAATTCGTTGTCTTGTGAGGGAATCCAAGAAACCCGATGAGCTAGAACAAAATGTAATAAAGAAAAAGTGTTTAGTTCAATGAATTCTACTGAAAAAAGTGCCTGTATAACGTTTAAGTTTCATGTTTATGACATCAGTAATGAAGTTATGAGAACTTTTCATTTGATGCCTTTTTCCAATTTTAAACTCGAAAACGGTTTGACTTAGAATGTTGCGGTTTTCACCAAAAATAAATTCTTTCAAAATCGAGCCCCAAATTGTGTCACTCATTATGTTTTAGCTCATCGGGTTTTTGAGATCCCCTCACTTGACAACGAATTTAGGAAACCCGGTACACTATATTTACACACCAACTCGAAATAAAGGTAAACACATTTACTGTGTTTTCTCTAGCTTCTGAATTCTGAGGATTTTTATACTTTTGCTTTAGATACCTGAAATTCAGTTCAAAGTTCAACTCTCGACTCTATGAACTTCAACCAATTTCTATCTCCCCACTCTTGGCCCAGAACCCTCTCTGTGGTATATCTAAATGTACCTATAAGAAGGAGTTTCTGGAGAAGGAGAAAGCCGAGAGGGAAAAGCTCTGGCGGAATCTCCCAGGGATGGATCATTCCACTGAGTTCCTTCGGAACTTCGAGACAGCGGGATCCAAAAGTATCTGGATCTTGGTAAGAAGCAATTGCACCTCCTCACTGGCTTTCTTAACAGGACATTGTCGCCTTAGGAAAGCACCTTTTGAGGATGGGATTGTCGAACACTGACGAGTGTAGGTTCTGTGGGGAGGAGGAAGAAACCCCCATTCACCTAGTGACGGAATGCCTTGGCATTACGAGCCTGAGGAGGAAATGCCTTGGACAAGAAACTTGTAAGAGTGAGGAACTAGCCTCGTTGAAGTCTTTCCAGTTACTAGATTTCATTAGATCTCTGGAACTAGAAGGCGAGCTGTGAAGGTTTTTTTTGGCCAGAACCGCTCTGTAAGGGGGCACAATAGACCTTAAGGTCGCAGTGGACTGTAATCCCTCTGTAAACTTTCAACTAACTATCAACTATCTCTCCACTCTAACTATACTCAACGTTTATCTAGGGCTTCTAAATTTAGTCCGGTCAATCTGAGAATTTGGTTAGTCCAGTATTTCCAGGGAATATTTTCCATATTACAACACCACACATTATTCGCTGGAAACTTATTAAACTTGAATACACCAGTATTCTCGAACAAAAAAGACTTTTGCTGGTTTATTATTTTAGTAAGTGGTAAAAGGTCAGACTCGAATTTGCGAAATAGAGTACTCTGATACCACATTCATTCGGATAACATGCATGAGTCAAAAATAACACAGAGTTCAATATTTTGTTCAACCTATCTATACCTTGAGTATTTTTTTAGACAACTTATCCTCTGTTGATCCTAAATATTTTACCTTATTACTCGTTTCAGGTTTTGAATAATTCAAATTTATTATATTTGAATATTCTTTGTTTGCTTCTGTTGGTGTAAAACATCACACAAGCGTTTTTACTTTTCCTTTAGAAAAAGACTTGGCAAATTATGCTGTGAAGTTAGTAAATTACTACTTGATCTGGTCAGATGTTTTATTATCAACATAATCTCGCTCTGAATAAATAAATGTAACAGCAAACATCTAGGTAGTGACAACTAGCGAAGTCGTCTCAATAAATTGAAACTTCATCAATTTGCCAAACGACACATAAATGAAGAAATAAATACAACAGATATCATGTCTCTTCTATTTTATAGCTAACTGTGCTCACCGAACGATTGAACTTCTATGGTTGCCCGTTGCCTACTACCATTTGAGGCAAACATAAATTTCTTTATAAATCTACGTAAATGGTGCATTTTACGACACGATTTCAAATGCAGTAGCGGGTGCTCTGTAGTTTAACAGTTTGTTTTCTATCATTCTCCACGATAATGGAATAAACCTAAATGACTACCGTGTAGACAGGCATAAAAACGGATCACGGTGTTTTCAATCAATCAACTTCGACCGGTTAATGACACGTTTTTATTGCATTTTTATAGCTTCAGCCTATTTTTGTGAATTATGGGGTTTGAGAATTGCACGCTATGTTCATTCGAGTGTACCAATGAGCTCCTCTGTTCGAAATAGAAAACGATAGAAACAGTTAATCTACAGACAAAGGGTATTTTCAGTAATTTCCAAAAAAATTATTTCAAAAATGATGAACCCCTTGAAAATCATTGTCGTTTTTTTGTTTTCAGAGTCAAGTTTTTGAGAAAAAACTATTGAAATCACAGAAATATAAGCATTATCTATTGCTTGTCTTACTCGTTTACTGCGAGCAAATTGTCTATTGTGCCTCCGATTACTTGAGCTATTTACAGCAAGAGCTTGATTTCCAGTTCGAGAGTCTTGAATTATTATTATCGACCTGAGCCTTTTAGGGTGAAAGGGTGTATTTCTCACATCTCCTAGCGATCGGCTATCACACTCACTACTAAGGGGAACATTCACTCATCCCGATAGTAAGTATTAGGGGAATTGATCATTGAGATCTTCGGTGTTCTTCTTCTCCTGGGCCCTGGGTTGTTCGTTTTTCGTTGGTGGGTCCTAGATTTCTCGGTTGATCTCCTGGTAATCGGTCAATATTTCCTTCCATGGTTGTTCCTGGTGTCTATCGTAACCTAAAAACTTCCTTACCGTTCTAGCAGTATCGAGAAGTTCTGCTTTTTGCATTACTTTGTAAAGGTTTTCATCCAAATCTAGCTCCTTGAGGTTGGACTTGAGACTCGTAGGCATAATTCCTGTGGTTGATATGAGAATGGGAATGGTTCTGGTACTAGACATTCCCTAACTGTCTTTTGATCTGAAGTTCAAGCTTTTTATATTTCGATATTTTTTCAGCTTATTTTTTGCGTAGATTGTTGTTATTCGGGATGGCTACGTTTATAAGTATTGCTCTCTTTTCCTTTTTCTTCACAAGAATTATGTCTGTCCTGTTATTAGCTACAGTTAAATTTGTAAATACTGTGCGATCCTTGTATAGCCTGTAATGATGGTTCTCCAGTATTACTTCAGTCTGATACTTATAATTTGAGATTGTTTCGGATCGCAGCAGTTTCATTTGGATGGCAAGCTTCTCATGCAGTATTTCACAAACTGCATCAAGTCGACTCTTATATTCATTTCCAGCAAACATTTGGCAGCCTCCTGTAATATGTTGAATTGTTTCTGATGTTTGACATCCGTAGCGGCATCTATCGTCGATTAGGCTCCTATCCTGCATGATATATTTCTGATAGTTTCTAGTTTGCACTATTTGATCTTGAATGGCAAGGAGGAAACCTTCTGTTTCAGGAAATAATCTTCCAGAAGTCAGCCAGTAGTCAACAACGCAGAAATGTCGACATGTTCCTGGTGACCTCGTTCAGGTGTCTTCTATGTAGGGGCTTTTCTCTCCATCTTTGAATTTTATCACTATCCGTCTGTGTGGTGTTTTCATGAGAGTGCTTTTACTATAATTACTTACCCCAGAACCTGGAGTGGTTCCAGGTTGAGATGTCTTCGATCATGTCAATTTCTTTTACTCTGTTTGTTCTGTTTTGCTCTGTTGGTCCCCGAAATCCAGGCATTCTATCACAAAGTGGTCTGCAGTTTACGGCAGAACAGAATATGCATTCATCGTTTGCGATAACACGCTTGTCTCATCATGATGATGTGAGGTAATGTACCCTATCCGAGAAATTTGCAATGTTCTAAGCTAAAAAAAACTCCACCAGAGTGTCTTTCTGTCTGTTTTTTCCTTATTCGCTTCTTTTTCGTAGGTGTTTCTTCCTATTTCACAGACACCTTTCTGTCCTATAAAAGCACTCAATAACCTTTTCCTGGCGAGATCATCGGCCTCTGAGTAATCATGACCCATAGAGTTAATTATTTCAAAAGTAATATTAATTTTCACAATATGAACAAGCTAGCAAGAGTTTCTCAGTTAACGTCTTATTCAGATTTAATTCATATCAGTTATTTTAAGTGCAATAATATCTATCTGTCTGATTTCACTCGATGACTCTTTATCAAGGAGTGCATCGCTTCACTGTAAGCACATTGCTATAATTTGTCCTTCCGACGCATACAAATGGAACCAACTATTAAAGATAATAAACTCGAACGCACACAGGACCAAAAGATATCGAACACAATAGGAAATTCATATATGATAATGATCCCCATCTGTACCAGTCGGAAACCACCAGACACTAATTACCATTGAATAAACCATAATACGACTGGCAACGGTTTGCGCGCACGCTCCCAATGCGACAATAAGTGATTTTCTGCACGGAAAACCTCAACGGTACCGGAATATTCATTATGTATTACTTGTGCAAAATGACATTTCCATAATTGGACTGAAATGCCCACATGTATTCGAACCGGCATAATATTAATTAAATTACCCACCCATTCTGCACGCATCATCAACTCAATTGTCGTCTGCGCTAGATACGTGAGTACGCCAAAAATCTTGTTACCAGCAGCTAACGCAACCCTTGCATTGTTGTAGGGGTGGTAGAGCTAATAGTGGGTATAAATTTGTTACCTGAGGGGTTAAATGTGGAGTATGTCACTGATGCTTCCTGAAAGGTTTTTAGTGTGAAATTGGCTATAATTGGGTTGTAATAGTGCATTGCGGCGTATTTTGTTCATCAGTAAAATGCTGATAGTTTGACAACCCGAAATAAAGGGTTTTTCAATACGATGTATCATTTTGATATTCAAAGAAAATGCCATTTTTCAATATAAATGAGTGGATGTTTAGTTCATTATAAAGAAGAAGCTATGCCCAGGCCCGCCGCTAGCTGTCTGAGCGCCCGCGTGCAAATACTGTTATGACCCGCCCCCAATAGAGCGCTACATGCTAATCAAGGGCGTATCCAGATAGCAATTCGGGGGGTAGTGCCAGTTTTAGCGAGGGACCTGAACTGATCTTGAGTGAAAATCAAGGAAAGGGGGGGGGGGTTTATATCTTTTGTTTCCATTCGAAGATTCATGTGAAAAACTCTTTTCTCTTGAGGTTAATTACCCCTCCCGGAAATATACCCGAAAGAAACATTGCAGTGAATTCACTGAATTCCGTGGATATACGGAAATTATCGATGTTGGCCTCCGATCCTTCAGAGAAAAAGTCTCTCTAAGGGGGATGGGGAGACCTTGCCGCCCCCAATGTTGAACGGAGTTGGGGAAATTTTAAAGCAGTTGGCAAAGTTTCGATCGCATATGGCAAAATTTCTATGATTCTATGATATTTGGCAAAATTTTAAAGCAGTTGGAGTTGGACAACCACCCTCCTTTTTTTTTCTCCCCCTGCTTACCACGTTGTTTGTCCCCTCCAAAAAAATTTCAATTTCACTGGATTTGCCGCCCCCCGGGACGTGCCGCCCTTGTGCCGGGCACGCCTTGCACGCCCGCTTACGGCGGGCCTGGCTATCCGTTAATAGTGGAAAATACATCAGGCAAATGACCACCACGACCACGCTTACAGGACCATATCCTTTTAAAGAAATTTTCACGAATTCCATCTTGAGGTCTTAATCGACGCTGGGCTATTGGCTATTGGACCCAGAGGAAGGGGTCGCAAGGTGTTAAATCACAAGATCTCGGTGGCCAATTTTGATCACCTCTCGAGAGATAACACGGTCCCGAAACTTCAACGACCTAATCAGCAGAGACACGACTTGTTGATGATAGGCCGGCTTGAGTTTTTTGTGTTAAATGAACTTCATAAACCTTGAGAACCAATCTTGATGCAAAATACGGTTAATGACGTTTGTGGAATGCCGAATTCCAAAGAAGGACAAGGAATGGACAAACCTGGGGTTTCTTCAACACTTTTGACGATAGCAAAAATATTCTTTGGCTGTTCTTGAGCGACGTGCACGATTTCATTCTTCACATCACTAGCTTGTCCCACAGCTCGAATTTTTCCCCCAATATCTTATTGTGGTCCGAAAAGGTGCTCCATGACGACCCAAAATATTCGAGGTTTACGAACCGTCTTTACCAAAGTTTTACCATTTTTATAGTGAATTTTTATGATTTCAATGCTTTCTGGAAGCGTGTATCGCTCCCTTTTTATTAATGGCGTAGTTTCTACTTGTCAAATGTCAAAAAATTACACTTCAAACGTGACATCTATCGAAATAGCGGGCTATTCAAAATAACCCTCTATTGGAACACCTCATGTATTCTGTAAAATTGATTGGTGAATGTGTCACCAAAGAATGAAATTTCGGCTGTTTTTAATTATCTTCCTGTAAATATAATAATTATTTTTGAAAGAATTGATATTCTTCTTTAATTCGTCCATTTGCATTATTTACTATCACGTACTCGGAGAAAATTATAGATCACAAAATATCCGAATAATATTTTTGGGGAAAAAAGTAACCGCCTATTCTGATCGTTTGAATTAGCCAACTTATATCGGCGATTTCAACAGTTTTTTCTCGAGAACCTGTTTATCGCTTATGTATCCGAGGTCCATAATTTCTAGAATAATTTTCCTGTAAATCACTAGTGAAGCACATTCAAATATCATCACAAGAACCTCAAAATGCTCCACGGCTTTTCCAGAATATTTTTTTGAATAGAAACGAAAACCTCAAAAACGCTGAATCGAATTTCTCCCAGTTTATGATAATAGTTGAAGGAATGGATAAACTAATAGTTAAGCTGCAAAAAACCAACTAATTCTATTTTTTCTAACGTCAAAAAAGCTCAAGAACATCAACCTAATTTCCTCAGAATTTCCATAAAAAGACTGCAGCGTTTCCATCCAAAACCAGAATAATATCTGCTTCATTCCCTCCTATTCTGCTAATAACAGCAATAACGCTTTTTCTGCATCCATTCAAGTCTAATAAGTTATCCGGAAAAGTCCCAACGTTAGTGAAAATTCCCGGATTCGCGATCCAACTAATCCCCATCTGAAACCCGGAAGATCCCTGGGTGAATCCGGTTCCATTATTTGTTCGTTTTCATCGGACTGATGCCCATTGTCCATTTTCCAAGTTCGAAACTAGTTAGCCAGCTTTGTTTTATTGTTATGACTAATTAACGTCGTTCTTGGTGGCTCCCGTTATAGATCTGCCATGTTGTTATGGCGAACGTGCAGGAATTAGCTGTTCAATTTTGCGAGGATCCAATTTACCTATCTAAGACGTTGGGTTTGAAGAATTAGTGTTGAATGAAGCATTTCAAAATTTTTTTGGTGAAGCAGTTTTTTGAGATTCGAATATTATTTGGGCCCTTTTCCAACTCAGTTGCTTCTAATTTTCAACTTTCAACCAGTATTGGCTACCCGTCATCAGGAAACACTTCAGACTCTCAGAAAAACACTCTTTGAATATGTTTGTCGTTTTTCGCGGTTCTCAAAAAACGAAAATCGATTACCCGACCTGATAATTCTTAGAATTCTGCCCGTGTCTGGCACTGATGATGACGGTAATTTTCACAAGGCGATTTCCATTGGTACAAGTTGCTACCACCGCAGGTGAATCGTTATGAGAACATATCACGTGAGGTAGGGATGTAAGGGCCGAAAACGGCGATTTTAAAGTTAGAGAATGAGAAAACCTCAGAGAGTCAAAAGAAGAGAAGAGATAGAAGTTGAGAGAGTTCAATGTCGAGAGTTAGAAATCATAGACGTCAGAGCAATGGGTCAAGTTTAGGGATAGAAATTTAAACTCAAAGCTAGATATCAAGTAATTCGAATCAATAGTTCTATACTCAGATATCTGACGAAATGACGTAAGTTCAGCATCTGAAATACACAGTGAATGTGTAACCGTATTTCGATTGAACATGTAAATAAACTGTACATACTCGTACAATACAGTTTTTCACTATGCGTAAGTTCCAATCATTTCCATTTATCCAAATTGAATTATGAAATCCTACATCTATCGAAACCGACTGATATGGTGATTTAGTTATCTTGGTAACCTATTTAAACTCGAAAAGGGATGGATATTTTATATTTTGTTGACAATATTTGGTAAAAGTCAATGTTGACTTGAGATGTGCGTAAAGTCAGAAAAAATGATTAAGACGCTAGGCGTCGCGGCGTTATCAAATTTGTTTACTCAAGGATCGTACCTTTTCATTATGTTTTTTCTGAAAAAAAATTTTCTATTCTTTACCATCGGCGACCTGCAGCGTGTTTTATGTTGATTCTATTCCATTTATTTTTTTCTGTATAGTGACAGTATGTCTTGATTTAGAGACCTAGATACGATGTGTTCCTTAAAATCAAAGATATATTAAGTACCTATCATGAGTCAATTTATTTTTAAAACAAACTACGTTTCCAAAATGTTACACTGTCCATTATTTCACCTCCAGACTTCAGGAAAAACTTTTAAAAAGTTTAATTAACCCTCTGAAAGTCGCGCTCATCTGACAGACACTAAAAACCCTCAGTGTTATCATTATATTTTGATGAAAATTAACCAACACTTCCAGTTGTTCGAGTGATACGAAGCCAGTGAACTCCAGTACAACCAACCGCACAGTCCAGTCGCTTGGGAAACATAAAATTCAAGCCTTCCATTTCATCTTAGGCACTTTCGACTGAAATGAATGAATAAAATAACTTTCTCGTTCAGTCTAAGTGACGTACCGAATTGCTTGATGTATAATGCAGGTTTGGGAATCCTTTGCTGGTAATAGCTCTCATTATTTAACTAATACGCAAGACTACCAGGTTCTTGTAATACCCAAACCCCCCGGGTCTTGAATTTTAAGACAGTAAAGACCTTATTATTAATTCACAGGTTTCAGGATCGCTTATGGCGGCCATTTCGGTGAAACCACAAATCTTCTACTAATTTCACTTCACGGGGCTTTCCTCTTACTTATTTACGATGCCAATGGAGAAAGAAAATCTGGGAAAATTTTGATGCAGTGCCTGATTGATTATTATTGATGGATTTCGTCTACTTTAGAGAGAAGTTCGTTCATCATAATCATATATTACATTTAATACATATAATTTTAGTGATTTCTATGTGATAACTCGTTGATAATAGTTTATTCTATCAACTAGTTCATTAATGACAGCGAATAATGGCATGGATACTTCATTAGGCGAATTCGGTTCCTTTTTCTACTTTAACTCCATGTTTATTATTGCTGAACTAAAGTAAATGTTGCCATTTTGGTATTACCTTCAAACTATCAATAAGTATCGATTGAATATTGAGAAGACAAAACCAATTTCGTCGAAATAAATATTTTTGATAGTCCTTAACATACTTCGATAGTAAGTGACACCCAGTATGATACTCATTGACATAATTTCATCATCCACTTTTGCATCAATTTTTATTATGATATCATCCTTCTTTTTCTCACTCATACATTCTCATTATATGGGTCATTGAGACATCCATACTTAAAATAATAGAGAAATAAGAAGGTTTAGACAATTTTATTCTATATAAACAGAGAAATAACAAAATGTATTGGTGATCTTCACATATATACCGATGTTATAAACTATTGGTGCTATCTAGGGTATTTCATCTGTGTCCCCATATTTCAGAATATTTTTATTTCTATTAGCAATTATTAGATATTTGGCACGATATTTTGCAGTGGCGTCCATAAGTGTATATGTTTACTTGAGGATAGCCACTGCACATAATTGTGTATATTTTCCGATTTTGTTCTGTTTCATATTCGTTAGAAGTTTTCTATTGGTTGGAAGGTTCCAAGGAATATTTATTTGATGTAAGTAAACACTTCAGTGATTTATATATTAAGGTTGAAGCCTAGGTCAATCAATGTTCGATGTAATAATATTGACACAGTTATTGAAATATGGTGTAAACTTAATACATTATATCATTGAAATGTTTACTTACATCAATTCAATATTCCTTGGAACCTTCAAAACAATAGAAAACTTCTTAAGAGTATGAAACATAAAAAATACACTTATTAACACTACTGCAAAATCTCACGCAAAATATTTAAGGATGCCGTTTTCTGAATGATAACCTGAGGAAATTAAACTTGACCTTAACAGAAATAAAACATTCTGAAATAGGCAGAGACAGATCAAAAAACTTAGGTACCAATAGTTTATTTCATCGGTATATATGGGGTCTCTATAAATAATTGTAACTCGTAGGTTTCTTTGAAAACTTTTTATCTATCTTTTCTACAAATTCATAATTCCAGTCACAATATTCATTTCTTAGAGGATTACCAGCTATAACTCACTGTAACGTTCGTTTAAATTGAAGTTTACATCTGAATATAAGTATTTAAAATAGTCCAACCTCTACCGCGCTATTATAATCATTTATATAGATCCTTTATGTGTGTTACTAGGTATCAGGGTGTCTCACCCTAATTTCCAAATATAATTTTTCAAATCCATAAATGTTTCGATACTCTGCTATAGAAATAGTTATTTAATCAACTAGGTTATTAAAGACACTAATGGTCAAGATATTTTAAATGCCTGAGCACAGCGAACGCGTTAATAGTTCGAGACCATTAGTCGCTAGATTAATAACCGTGTTGATTACAAGATTTTTCCGACAATCTGAACATAAATAGTGTATAAATTCTTGATTGAAAATATTCTCATTTTGCATAAGAAATAATTTTCTATGTTTTTATGTTCCAGTAGAGTTTTGACATTTCTCGTAGTGCTCCTAAATACTTTGTGTACGTTTGCCATGAGGATTGCACATTAAAATGCTAAAAAAATTAAGCATTAAAATGGGTCATTAATGCTCAATTTCGTACACATTAAAATCACCTTTATATTCGGGGTCGACGGAAAACTATGGTTTTATTAAATACTGAAATCTTGCGATCTAATTGAAACAACCTATGTATATTATTATTTCACATGATTCCTGAGTACTTATAGCTGCAATTTCAGCGAAACCACCAGATCCAACACTAATTCAACTTCATGGCGCCTTCTCTCACTTATTTACGACACCATGGGAAAAAGAGGTCCGGGATAATTTAGTTACTGCGCCTGATTGATCAGAATTGATGGGGCTCTGAACAAATCGGCCATAAAACTCCACTATGGGAAAAATCCGGCCGCATAAACACCCATAATTAATGCTAGTGTTGCATCTTTCCGGATAGTTTCTTCTGTTCTGCCTGACGGCCTTCGGTTTCACATCGTGAATCCTCTCGGTATCTTTAATCTCACCTTGGGAATGGAACGGAAAATGTGTTCGGGGACTAAATATTTTAAATCAAGAAAGTTTTCCCTTAATAGTCAGCCGACTTTCATTTCATCAAGATTTATAAGGGTAATAAATAAAGCATTATGTGGTCTAGTCTCTCTGAGTGTTATTAAAAATGGGAATTTATAATAAAGAACTGACTCGAGATGAGAATGTTAAATATTGTTGTTTACAAAACTACCTATGGTGAATGTCGAATTTCGGTGACCAGCAGATATCGACCAGATTTGGTGTTCATTCAGTTTTCCTGAACAACTTTAGTGAACCAACAGTGGTGGTCTGTCTTAGTTTAGAACATATGGACCCCAAAATTTCAAACAATGTTTCATCTTCACGCGCTTTTTACATTATAAACCACGAATTCTCTGCTCCAATTTAATCTATAAATCACCTTCGAACTTATACATATCAAATGGTGGCAGAATTTACGGGAAGATATCGTATCATATTCGTGCGATGAATCTGCGGCACTGCCAAATCTGCCATTAAATACGGGCATTTCCTAAGAATTTGTTTATTGTAGTGCCTCTAGAATTTCGATGTTCCTGCAATAATTATTGATATACCTGAAATGAAACTAATCGAATAGTTATTTGAATGTTCGAAGATTCTCTATGGACTAACTTGGAGCAGTGAATTTGTATTTTTATAGTGAAAAAAAGTGACGTGACGACGGAACTTTGGGGGTCCATATTTCTAACTAAGATAGACGCTACCTGTTGTTTTACTAATGTGATTCAAGAAGATTCAATGAATATAATGACACCAAAATCTGGTCGATATCTAAAATATATTGTGCCCATAAACGTTTGTTCCGAACTCTTATCACATGAGAGAAAATATTAAATCACAAAGCCTTTCTTTTACATTTTATCATTAAATCGTCGGATATCATCTCTTTGTTAGTGTTCATAGAATTAAGCAGCAAACAGTTTGTAATCAAATTTCCTACTCGAAATTGAAGTCATGGCTCACTTTGCATTGCATGGAGATTAAATACATAGTATACTCGTATACTCACGAAGGCATATCTGGAACAGGAATAAAGTAGATCCCCAGGCTGCCATTAGACTGCCTAGATTGGAATAACCAAAGTTGCAGAAATCAGAATGAGCATCTCACAGCAGCAAATCGAGAACCCGACAGAAACAAATGTTCAAGATGGTTGTACATTATTGTGCGAGTTCAAAGGTATTTATTTTCGTCGAGTCTTCATTAATGAAGAACTCATGTCATCGTTCGATAATAATCCTTTGTTTTCGATTATAATGTACTCGGACTATAGCTGCCCTCCATTTCCAGAATCTTGATGAACCCCAGATACTGGAGTGGTTTTAGGGATGTAATATCTACGTCCCTGATAATTTCCGTATCCAGGCTCTTCATTTGAAGGGAACCGATGGCTACACATGCCGTTACGAGACCTTCCAGAGTGTTTGGGTCTCCTTTGGTATTTGCTGAGATTTCAATAACTCTTGAGAGTTCGGGATCTTTTCGTATAGAAGGTTCTGAGAATTTTTGGGGGTATTATAGACCCAAAAAAGCTCTGCGAGAGTGTTCTTTTATCTGTTACTTTCCTTCTCATGAATTCTTTTCTATAGGTGTTTTGTACCATGCCTCAGAAAGGTTCTGGAGATGAGCCTACTCATTTCCATTGATTTCTGTTGCATTTTTCTGGTTCATTTAGTTAGCCAGGCTTTCTTATACTATTTTTGGACTGGTGATGTTAGAGATTTTCATATTGAATTGAGCTCATTTTTCAATTGCGTGTAATTCCGATGATAAAACGCTAGTATCCCAAGGTAAGTGGCCTTTTAGATCATTGCGGAAACTATTGATGATTTTTTTGGTCCATCCTGTGTAACTGACAACTATAATTCAAAAGCAGTGACATAGATCAGATCAATATCTAATGACTTGCTAAATTTCTGACTTAAATCTCAAATATTGAGAAAACTAGAGTAATTTTCGTAACACTCCAATTTGATCTAATAGGCCACTTACCTTGAGACACCCGATATAACACACCTATATGTTTCAAGTTTCTGGTTTTACACCCCAATGCGACAGCTCCGCTACCAGAATTAGTTTTGGACCATCGGTGGACCCTTATATTATGTTTTCTTAGTAGAAGTCTGGAGTTGGGGGTTTTTTATCAGTCCTGCTTCAAATCTATTGATGAAGTGAAACTCCTCTCTAAATTCTGAGGATACTCTCATGTTCAGTCTGTATATCACATGGTGATATAAGTGAGATCCGTCATATCATTCAGTTTCAAGTTTTGTTTCACTCTAAACCCCTTATGGGTCGAGTTACATTGAGTTACTTCAAAAGTGCTACTGAGCGAATTCAGTAGTATAGACTACAGGCCCGTGTTGAAAAAATTATGGGTCATTTGAACCACCAGGTGACCTATCTAGAACGATATAAGAGCATAAAATAATAAGATTCAGCACTATGCCGTCACTTGTAAGCTGTCCAACTGAGTGCAGGTGAGCGTTCGAAAGTACAAGTAGAGTGGGTACATTTTGGTCATATATTTTTGTACGGCATTCTCAAACACCGATAGATCCTTGAAAAATAATATGAAAACGCGCAGTGCCGTAAAAAAATTTGGAGCCACAGAGTCGAAATTTTTTTTATTTTTTGACAATTGCCACGGTAAATTTGGTCATTTGATTTTGTACGGCATCTATGTCATACTATTTCAATACTGCTTCTAATCCATTATTCCGCAACGCCGTACAAAAATCATGAGACAAGGGGAAAAAATCGAGGGTTGCAATCCCCTCTTTTTCCGTGGTCCAGAGGGTGATTTGAAAAAGTACGGCTTCGGTTCCAAAATATTATCTAGCACTCAAAAGTACTATTGAAAATAATGCCGTCAAAAACTGATTGTTCATTCGAATGTACATCAATATTTATCTTAATTTTTTTCGTATCCTTGATTTAAAAAGCTTTAAAGTCATTTTATTCTGTACGAGAAATTTTTTTTTAATATTATATTGTAGAATACAATTGTTATATAGTATTCCCGTTCAAAAAAACCGTTCTAAAAAAATTTAAAGAGAAATACAAAAACTGAAATTTTGCAAATTATTGTAAAAGTTTAAATGTCATAGATTAATGAAATATAGCAGTTTTCTACATTTTATTCCTTGTTTTTAATTGTAATAACATTGATAAATCAGGAAAAAAATATGCCGTACATTTTTATGCAGGCCATATCTTTCAGGCTGATACAGTACGGCTTTAATATATTCTTGAAGAGAACAATTGATAATATGATAAAATCACTATGACGTCTAACTGAACTGAAACAGTGTGTATATTATGTCCAAGAATTGAAACTGTCAATCCCAGAATCAACAGTTTTGTATACTTTTTGGTTTAATACAGGGTTGGGATAAAGTTTGGCACCAAACTAATATCTTTAAAACGAAACGGGCGATATTTTTGAAATTTGGCAGCTGAGTGTAATGGACCACAATGCATCTGATGAGCATATTTTCATTAACGAGATACTTCCGGTTTAACCGGAAATGCCATCAACTTCTTTAATTTAAATGGGACACCCTATATATTTGTACAGATTTTGAAAGAGCTTGGAATTTCGAATGCGCACATACTGGGTTTAGTGTAAAAATCTAAAAAATATTTTCCTTTTCGATCAAAAACTTTTTTAATTTATATGGGACCTCCTGTATATCTTTGCAGATGTTGATAGATCTTGGGATTGCGAATGCTCACATACTGGGTTTAGGGTAAAAATCTCAATAATATTGTCCTTTTCGTTCAATAGATATGTGTTTGGTGCCATACTTTATCCCAACCCTGTATATACATCAAACATTATTGATACATACATATATTATAATTAATTTGTTTCATTGTAATGAAGTCAATAAATAAAACAATAATTTTTTTGAAAAATTCGATATATTTAATGATACCTAATGACGAGAAAAATGAACATTTTTAGAACAATTTCCAGTTTTCGGTCTTTTATCGCCTAGCATTGCTAGAAATTACTTCAAACTCATGTTTTTTTACCTAGGATATCCTGAATAGTTGCTTTAAACAATGAAGTATTAACAAAATTAGAATTTCTAAGGTTCTGATTAAAAAATTGCTAGTATTGTATCATTTTAAGAAGGGCATGAAATGGACCAGTTTTTACGATTATTTGTCAATTCAGTCTGATATAATTTTCTTACAGCAGTCAAACTCAAGTTAACGTTTTAACTTCGGCATAAAATACAACAAGTAAGACATTTTTTGAAGGATTTTGTTCTAGTTCTCGGTGAAGTTATTACCTTATTGTTTAAAGCCACTATTCAGGATATCCTAGGTAAAAAAAACATGAGTTTGAAGTAATTTCTAGCAATCCTAGGCGATAAAAGACCGAAAACTGGAAATTTTCAAAAAATACAGAAAAGTGGTGATATCTCGAAAACCAGCGGACTTTTACTGAGGTCATGTTGATGCTATCTGATAGACCTAATGCCAATCTATCTCCAGTGTCACTTTCGCGTGGTATTTTTGGGATACCCTGTATATTGCAGAGACAAGTTTCTCTATATTACAAAAAAAGTTGATACTGAAAACAAAGAAAAACATACCTGCTGGAAACAAAATGCTTCTTATCTTATTAGATCCCTGCTGAAACATAAACGATGAATCTTATCACAACACTTTATTTTGCCTAAAATAATTAATCACTTTCACTATTTTCAATCAAAACATTCATTTCAATCATTTCTCAAAATAATGAAAATGGCTGCACATAAATCTCAGCTACGTATGTCTGAGTGTTCGTGTTTCCAACCTAGCACTAGCAATTTCACCCTTCTGGTCGTAACAGAACGTTGCTCCGAAAATGTGCGAGTACTTATGATACTGAAATTAGCAGACATGTACCAATTTTCATGTTTTTTAATTGAAAAAATTATTTTTTAGAAATTGAGAAAAAATGCACATCGACATAATTAAAAAAACTGTAAGTACAAATTCTTTAAACTTTCTTAAATTTCACAGGTGTCTGCTAACTTCAGTGTCATGAGTACTTCTCAAAAATATGTTGTACTTTGGAATTATTAGTGACAACATGTCTATATTTTGGTATAAATCGATGGTATACAAACCCATATTTAACAAAGTTTCTAATTAGGAACCTATAAGCACGAAAACACCATGAAAGTTAGTACAAATAAACTAAATGCCGTATAAAAAAATTTCACCTTACATTTCGTTATATATGGATTTTTTATTTTATTTTTTCCCCTTTGGACCAACTAAAATGTACGGCATATGAAAAAATATTATCTATGCATAAAATACTTTCAAAATAAGTTTATTTCATGTTGTGTCAAATCACCCTCTGGACCACGGAAAAAGAGGGGATTGCAACCCTCGATTTTTTCCCCTTGTCTCATGATTTTTGTACGGCGTTGCGGAATAATGGATTAGAAGCAGTATTGAAATAGTATGACATAGATGCCGTACAAAATCAAATGACCAAATTTACCGTGGCAATTGTCAAAAAATAAAAAAAATTTCGACTCTGTGGCTCCAAATTTTTTTACGGCACTGCGCGTTTTCATATTATTTTTCAAGGATCTATCGGTGTTTGAGAATGCCGTACAAAAATATATGACCAAAATGTACCCACTCTACTTGTACTTTCGAACGCTCACCTGCACTCAGTTGGACAGCTTACAAGTGACGGCATAGTGCTGAATCTTATTATTTTATGCTCTTATATCGTTCTAGATAGGTCACCTGGTGGTTCAAATGACCCATAATTTTTTCAAGACGGGCCTGTAGTCTATAGCTGATTGTGAATTCGCTCAGTGTTGCAATCGTGGTTACAAGCCAACAATCTGATTGTAAAAAGCTGCGACTAAAGTTGAAAGCTGAGCTACTTGACACGCTTAATCGCTGCCTTTTTGGATGTAGACAAGCCGTGTGTAATCACAGTTGCTACTAAAGAATCTGTGAGTTCTCATCCACTCGGTGGTTCCTGGTTCTCAAATTAAAAACGTTTTTGACATTATCTCAGATCCTTGATACAAACATAAAATCTCGTTTGAATAGCCAGATTGTTGACTACTCAGCAACTAGACAGTTTTGTGTGTAATCATTACAATCTCACAAGCTAATTCACTCGCTTCTAAATCGCTCAGTAGCAGCTTGTAAAGTATCTAAATGTAATCGACCCATAATTATCATTGTAAGTTCCTTGCCGCGAGTTCATCCACAGACAAACGAGTTTTCTACCAATCAACCTTCTCCAATACAAACAAAAATTCAGTCAGTAATGTTGCATTGCTTTGTGTCTTATATACAATCATAATCAGATAATATTAGTTCGACCCTGATCAGTTGTCAGCACTTCATAACAGAGAATCTCACATCTGTACCCAGAATCCGGTGTCCTTCCCGTAACAAATTCCTCCTCCCTTTCAAGACAGCTCCTTACTCTGACAGCATCTCCATCTCACCTCCCTCACACCAATTCAAAATTCATGCACATCTTTCGGCTCTCCCCAGCATTGTATCTTCTTCGACCTGAAGGCCGATTCCGGGAGAACGATAAGGATGAAATATACACACGTATCTTCCGTATTTCCCGGAATTATGTCCTTATTTCCAACGATAGTGGTTGCGAGGTATTCTCGAGCATTTCCGCGGAGAAATGAGGTCCTCTAAGCTACTTAAATATGAATAACGAGCCAGAAAAACAGGCGGCGTTGGTCGGGACGCGCTGTTTGAGGAATTGGAGTGCATTTGCAGGAAACAGAATGTGGGTGAAGACTATACGTGCATTTAGTTTGTTTGATCTTGATGGTGTATCACTGGCAGCGTGAAGAAAAGATTCGGCCGAATTGGGCGCAAACGGGCTATTTTAAATTATATTGCGGCATTTGGAAAGTTTCTGGACGGGGATGCAAAAAAACCGAGAGATAACCTGAGGATACAAACTCAATATACTGTGATAGATGCTTATAAAGAGCAGATCCTGAACAGAGCCCCTCACTTGAGATACACTGAACATCTGCGAAATATTTATAAGGGGTTCAGGAAAACAGACACATCACATTTGCTAACCTAACCTGTTTGTCAACACAGTATATTGGGTTTGTATCTCCAGTATTCTCTACGTATTTCTGATAATCATTTATACCTCAACTGCTTCGTTCGCAATCGCAATAAAACATGTGTTATTTCAGAGCAGTTTATTATCTAGTTTTATGCCTATGGCATGTGGGTTTAAAATGTGGCAGTAGGTAGCAGTTGTGGACTTTGATGGATTTAAACTTAGCCAAACTGTCAGATCATTAGAGAAAGGAATATTCAAACTTGAGTAGAAAAAACAGAAGAAATTCGTGATGATTTCACCTACCTATACAAGACAGCTCCTGAAACTGTCACCATCTGAGCTTCGGGTAATGACGCGACGCCTTAATATGCAGATCACATAAGTCCAAAACCAAAGTTTAGAGGAGAGGAAAAAAAACTGTGAATCTGTGGATGTGCGTAAGTGATTTTCTTTAAATTCTTAGATAACGTCGATCCGGGCTTCGTCAGCTATAAGATTTTTTGGTGTTGTGTGAATTTCTGCACAGGTGTGCACGAAGCTCCTTGACATAACTAAAATTTTCAAATTCGCCCAAAAGGGACTTATGTGATTTGCATATTAAGCCGACGAACGGTAGTGTTGACGGGGCACTGTCACTGTCAACAGATAAATTTGCAGACTTTATGGATCAGAACAGCTGAACACACAATATGCAAATGTCCTTAGCTCTCTGCTCTAAGAAAAATCCATATGTAGAAATCCTATCTGGTCAAGGTTCCTAAGAAGGTTGTCCTTTATCAATAATATTGATGACCTCCTCGGGTTTTCATGAACAATAAGGGTAGAGACCAAATGATCTATTAATAATAATAATAAATAAATTTCCTGAATATCGTATTTGAGAAATGGGAGGTGTGAACATTTTGAAGTTTCACACATATAAAAGAAGGTCATGTCAACGGACACGCAAAAACTGTTAAATAATTGAACTTAAATCTGTTATGATTAGCATTATAAATTAACCTGGGATGAATCCATCAATGGAATAATCATATATAATAAAATAATATAAATAATCATATATATAATACTAACAGCTTTCATTTGAAACAATTCCATCCGAACAATCGCCATTCAACCAACAGTTCGAACCTATGAGTGGAACAAACACAATTCACATCAATCCTTCCTCCAGAGAACCATTAATGCGAACTTACTTGCAACACCATCTAACCTATCCCTTGATTCTAGTCCTATCTCCCGAACTTTGCCATTCTTCGGACAACTCCAGACACGCATCCCACATAATTGAAAACTTCCTGTCGTCGCGAGAAACTGGGATAAGAGGAATGACATGAAATCCAGCCGAGCCACGAAATTCAAGCGGACTCGCGACTTATACGATTGATTTGCTTGATACCAAGCAGGGCATTGGGGGCATAGTAGTGGCTATATTGCTCCGTTTGTTCTGTTATTTAGTTGCAGATGTAGATCTGTCGCCACTAAGAGGCTGTTTGAACTGAAAGACTTCTTGTGCCGAAGCTGATATGCGATATATGAGTTTTACCTTCGAAAAAATTATCTAAGGAGCGGGGATAGCTATGGGTTTACTCTTAAATAAAGTGAGGGAGTGACCAACCTTGCCGCATTTCCCTTCGCAACTATTGAGTTTCCATTTGCCAGCTTCTATTTTATATGATTGTTTAAAATAGTTGCAGGTTTATCGTTGAGTAATGTCTTAATAGTCTAGATATAAATCTGAAAAGAAATTTTCAGAAGTGCAATAGAGTCATACACTCAGATAGTCAAGCTGCTAATAAAACACTGAGCTCCTACGTCATCCACTCAACGATGACCTGGGAATGCGGAACAAACTCAGTGAGATGGGCAAGAAAAAAAAGATCCTTTCAACTGGGTACCCGGCCATTCGAGAATCAAAGAAAACGAAAAAGCCAAAACACTTGCCAAAGAGGGTAAACGAATTTCACTCATTGACCCAGAACCCTTCTGTGGTATAGACAAATGTACCTATAAGAAGGAGTTCTGGAGAAGGAGAAAGCTGAGAGGGCAAAACTCTGGCGGAATCTCCCATGGATGCATCATTCCATTAAGTTCTTTCGGAACTTTGGAACAGCAAGATCCAAAAGATATCTGGATCTTGGTAAGAAACAATTACACCTCCTCACTGGCTTTCTTACAGGAAACTGTCGCCTTAAGAAGCACCTGTTGAGGATGGGATTGTCGGACACTGACGAGTGTAGGTTCTATGGAGGAGGAAGAAAACCCCCATTCACCTAGTCACGGAATGCTTTGGCATTGCGAGCCTAAGGAGAGAATGCCTTAAACGAGAAACTTGTAAGAGTGAGGAACTAGCCTCGTTGAAGCCTTCACAGATACTGGATCTCTGGAACTTGAAGGCGAGCTGTGCAATATGTGGTCAGAACAGCTCTGTAAGGGTTACACAATAGGCCTTGAGGTTGCACTGAACTGTAACTCCTTTTGAAACTATCAACTATCAATGTCTTAATAAACCACCATATACAATCGGAATCGTTTCATAGTTTGGTCAAGTTTATCAATTAACCTTTGCAAATTCCCTAACTCAAACTTTTCAAATATGTATACTGAAACCTCTTAAAGCAACCACCTCAAAGTTTCAAATATCGTTTTCAAAGTTTCTTATATCGACTTCAAAGTTTCTTATATCGACAAACATCCTGCACAATTGAACTTCCTATGGAAACGCGGAATGCACATCAATCGAAGCAGTTACCTTCGAAAAAAATGAGCTGAGGAGTCACGATTGCTATGGGGTGTGGGAGAACTTATAAATAAAGTGAGGGAGTGACCAATTTTGCCGCATTTCCAATTCGCAACTATTGAGTTTCAATTTGATAGCTTCTAATTTATATGATTGATTAAAAAAAGACAGGTTTATCGTTTAGTAAAGTCTTAATAAACCACTATGAAATATTAGAATCGTTTCATAGTTTAGTCAAATTTATCAATTAACCTTCGCAAATTCCCCAACTCAAACTTTTCAAATATGTATACTAAATCCTACTTGAAGCAACCACCTCAAACTTTCTAATACCGTTATCGATTTCAGAATAACATCCTGCATAATTGAACTTCCTATGGAAACGCCGAATGTGAAAAAAACAAAGACGGGAAAATCACGCGCTCAATTTAGTTAATCTCGGCCAAAAAAGAGGCCGCTGGCCCATCATTCCACAATGTTTGATTAGTTGTTCGGAATGCTGCATTCTGTACCCCAATCCGCGTGCATTCCGGGTTAATCAGATTAGTTTGCAGGCGAAGCAGTAGCAAGTTCCATTTCGTTCTTGTTTTGCTCCATCCGGTGACAGATAATCTGTCTATCGGTGTCCGAGCTGAATCTCATTGGTTGCTGGTTCCGGAATCACATTCGCGTTGTTATGTCAGCGTCGATGATGCATGTTTGTTCAGAATTAAATTTGGTTCTATTTTTCGGGAAGGTTTTATCAGGTACACTGCTAGAAATTGTAAAATTGCAGCACTTTACGTTGGCATTCTATAACCTTTACATTCCTACATACTCTGCGCAAAAAATTTAACGCACATTATGGAAATCTCAAATTATTCTACAACTGAAGGTGTTCTCAATGATAATTATTTTTATCAGAATTATGCATGCATATGTCATCCACTTTCAAAGTTTTTCTTCAATACAGATGTTTTTTCCAGCAAGAATAAAAAAAAGGTAAGATTATCTGATTTTGACTGTATTGGCTCCATTCTGAAATCAGTTGTTCTCGTTCAATTCTACTGATCATTAGTTTTCTTTCGTTTGATCTTCTACACTCGATCGCTATGCAATGCGAAACAGGCAATTTGACCCATGAAGAATATGTCCAAGCGGTAGTTTTGCGAGAAGAAGGGTGGACATACACAAGAATTGCAGAAAGGTTTGGAGTTTCCCATGCAAGTGTGTCCAGAATGTTGCAGCGATTCAGGGAGACAGGTATGGATGTCCGAAGACCAGGACAGGGTAGAACACGGGTAACAACTGCCATTCAAGAACGTTACTTGAGAGTTTCTTCGTTGAGACAACGGTTCGCAACCGCTCGCCTCCTTCAAAGTCAGCTTGAGCAAACTCATGGGGTGCAAATTAGCACTCAGACAATATGATTTGTGGCCCCGTGTCGCGGAAAGAGGCCCAGCTCCTACCCCAGCCCATCGAAGGGCGCGTTTTGATTTTGCGAGAGAGCATATCCATTGGGAAGAGGCTGATTGGGAAAGAGTTCTCTTCACAGATGAGTCTAGTGCTGCCTCTACTATTGTGATCGACGTTCCCTTGTATACACACGTCCACATGAAAGATATGCTCGGTGCAATTTCCTGAATACTACTGGTTTCAGGGGAGGATCGATTATGGTATGGGGTGGAATATCTTTGACTGCTCGCACAGACCTAGTGGTCGTTGATAATGGAGGTATAAATGCTGATAGGTATATAAGGAACATACTTGAAGAGCATGTAGTGCCATTTGCCCCATACATTGGTGAAATCAACTAGGTTATTAAAGACAGCGACTAATGATCAACATATTTTAATAGTTTCAGACGGTTAGTCGCTAGATTAATAACCGAGTTGATTACAAGATTTTTCCACGATCTCAATATGAATTGTGCATGAATTTTTGATTGAAATACATTCTCATTTTGCACAAGACTTTTATTTGACCTAATAAAATTTCTATGTATCTATATTCCAGTAGAGTTTTGACATTTCACGTAGGGCTTCTAAATATTTTGTGAACGGTTGCCATGAGGATTGCACATTAAAATAGCTAAAACATTGAGCAATAATATGGGTCATTAATGATCAATTTCGTACACATCAAAATCACTTTTTATTTTGAGATCGACAGAAAAAGTTTTTTTTAAACGGCTTGCGAATGCTGGTAAAAACGTTGTTGAATATAGAAGCAAATATGATGAAAGTAGCCCCAATTTGCAATACATATAGCCCAGTCAAATTAGGATTTCACCTCGGAATGAAAGATAATAAGCTGAAAATTGGTATGAACCTTTGTTTTGTCATTCTTAATGTTGTCTCAAAAGTCACAATTGCTATCGTGCCGGCGTCTTAAGATATTGAAGGTCAAAGGTCATAAAAATCGTTTTTCTGCGAATAACTGCCTTCCTTTTGCTTGAATGAGATTTGCAGTTATTATGAAAGTTGTAGACTATCAAATTGTCTACAACTTTTGTTTGAACTTTTTTTTCATACGACCAACCGTTTTTGGGTAGAGCGCGAAGAGTGCGCAGCGTACAGTCATATATGACCTAATGCAAAGTCGATCTTGAGTTACGGCTATCAGTCCGTTGTATTTGTATAAAGTCATTATTTATATTTAATTAAAATAAGTATTTAAGTTATTTATATATAATTATGTTAATGTAAGTTACATTATTTCATCAAGATCGATATCGACAGGTATCATATTGTCATACGAGTATAATGTCGCTTTCGTGGTTTTCTCATGCCATCACTATCAAATAAAGATGTCGGATACGGGCATAGTTCCTACTGAAGATATTTTTGTAAATTACTTTCAAATTTTTTGCTTACAGTTACTCTTTGAAAAAGTAACAAGGGATCTACAGAGACTTTACAATCATTAATATTGATAGATTTGTTAACGGCTGAAAGCGGTAAAACCTTATCGACGTGTTTAAACTTTATCTCATTAAACTTCAAACCAGTTATCTTTACCATAGATTGCAATCCGATTTCATGAGCTCTGTGACATAATTTCAAACGATTCCTGAAGCTAAGGATACCAACTGATTCGTATTTGGAAAGGGATTATAAAGGGTAAACCAACCAACCAGTTCATTCACATCAGTGTCATCCCTTTTTATTCGTGAATCGTGAATTATAATAATTATATATATAAATAATTTAGTTACTTATTTTAATTAAATATAAATAATCAACAATAGTACACAAATGATGGGCATTTTATAATATTTATAATTGTAAATAATTGACTTTATACAAATACAACGGACTGATAGCCGTAACTCACGCTCGACTTTGCATTAGGTCATAATATATGACTGTACGCTGCTCACTCTTCGCGCTCTACCCCAAAAACGGTTGGTCGTATGAAAAAAAAAGTTCGAACAAAAGTTGTAGACAATTTTAGAGTCTACAACTTTCATAATAACTGCAAATCTCATTTAAATAATAAGAAGGCAGATATTCGCAAAAAACCGATTTTTATGACCTTTGACCTTCAATATCTTAAGACGCCGGCACGATAGCAATTGTGACTTTTGAGACAACATTTAGAATGACAAAACAAAGGTTCATACCAATTTTCAGCTTATTATCTTTTATTCCGAGGTTGACCCCTTTTTCATCTAATTGACTGGGCTAATATTCAACCATCAAGTGTTTTCACGTCAACAACTAGTATACCCATATTTTCGTGTATTCACAGTACAATTGAAATCTATCAGCCCCAATCCTTGTTAAGCCCACTTAATACGAATACCGAATATCACAAAACCGTATTAAACACGAGTATAGTTTACGTTCCACTTAAATATCAAAGTTTTCCATGCAGCAGCACTGAGCCGTTATAACGCACGCTACGAACATTGTGGACAAACAAGACTAGCCTTGTATAAAACGCTTAATCATTAATATATGCTCATATATACGTTAAGAGGATTTTTAGATTAGGAGAATAATAAATCCGGCTGAAACGGTGTGCGAGAAACCACGGAATGGTGGTTTCATCAGTTTAAGCGATTCGCCATATCGTAACAGGGCTCAACATGTGCTCCGCAACCGATGAGCGCTTGTTTTCGCTATCAGTAAACGCGGTTGTGCAGCATAATTATGCTGAAACGAATATTTAACTGATTCGTTCCATTATCAGAATTATCTATGGATTTGGTGTACTATAAATTTTGTTTGAATACGTGATTAAATCAGGAACTCAATTAAGTTGATTGTTGGGTTCATTACAAAACCAAACATTATTGTTTCGATGTAGGTTTTTTTTCGATTTCCGTGGTCGAGGAAATTCAAAATATTATTTATATAATTCGTCTGGCAATAATGAAGTTTTTCACATGGCCATTCCTATCGGAACAAGTTTCTAATACCTAACTTACATCATTTTCAGCGTGGACCGGTGACATCAGGTTAGTTATGGATTTTAGGGTAGTAGTACGCCCTAGGCTTAAGTAAGGAAGTGGTTGAATCGACGAGGCTCAAAAAGCTTCTGCAATGAACCAGTGAGAAAACGCTACAGCAATGTCGAAAGAGCTAGATAATATAGAAGTTCAGAAGTTTTAATCGAGAGATAAAATCTACTGAATTTAGAGTCAAGAGACTTGAGTGACCTAAATCGATAGTAAAGAAATCATTCGAGGGAGACAAGAAGTTCAGCAGCTGGAATTCAGAGTATATGGCCTCAGTTCTGTAATAAAATCAATCAATGAAAAAAAGGTAACAGCAGCACTGTGTCTTGATTCAATAGAAGCTTTTGACAGGGTGAATCACGAGATCTTACTGAAGAAAATGGAAAGGTATGGCATAAGGTGTGGCTCTGAAACTGTTTAGGTCTTATCTAACTGAAAAATTCAAAAAACAACTAAAAAACGAAAGATGGTAAAGAAATAAAATCAGATGCCCTACTTGAAGAGACAGGTGTACCTCAAGGCTCAATACTGGGTCCCCTTTTGTACATTATATATACTAATGATTTAGTCCAAGAAACAGATGGTGAAACCGTTATGTATGCTGATGATGTATCAGTGATTCGTGGTGGCACCACTGCAGTTCAATGCCAAACTAAGCTAATAGAAGATCTGAGAAAGCTAGACGAATGGTTCCAAATGAATGGCTTAATGATGAACATCACTAAAAAAAATACTGGTCTTTAGAGAAAAGAATCAACAAACTATCGACGTAACATACAATAATGAAAACATAAAAGTTGAGGATTCATTACCTTTTCTGGGGATTAGCATTGATAACAACTTAAATTGGAAATCACAAATTGAAAATATAGCTGAGAGTTTGGCAAGATACTGCTATGCTCTGAGAGTACTTACCAACACAGTTGGTGCTGATGCAGCCCTGACAGCATATCATGCTTTTGTGCATTCCAGACTCAGGTATGGGGTCATTTTCTGGGCAAATTCTGCTGAGGCGGATAGAATTTTTAGACTGCAGAAAAGGTGTATAAGAACTGTTTCAAAATGAACCAAAGTGAAACTTGTAAAAATGTTTTTATTGAGCATAATATCTTATCTATGTCCAGAAAAAACAGACTTTACCTACATTCAAAAAAGTGCTCATTATTCTATGCTTAGATTCTGGAATATATTACCCCATAATATCAAAAATAAACATACAGTGCTACAAAAAAAAACTTATGAAAAAGTTCTTGATCAAAAGATGCTACTATAGTGTTGAAGATTTTCTCGGGGAGAGAGATTTTGGTGTACTCTAGTATCTGTAACTTGTATATTGTTTCTTTTTTTTTGTTGTACGTGATCAACACCTCTGGGTAAAGATCAAATGAAGATTTATTATTATTATTATTATTATGTACAACTGTATATTCGGAATGGTGATTTCATCAGTTTAAGCGTTTCGCCATATCGTAACAGGGCTCAATATGTGCTCCGCAACCGATGATCGCTTGGTTTTCCCTATCAGTAAACGCGGTTGTGCAGCATAATTTGGCTGAAACGAATATTCAACTGATTCGTTCCATTATCAGAATTATTTATGGATTTGGTGTACGATGAATTTGTTTGAATACGTGATTAAATCAACAACATACTAAACTCAATTAAGTTGATTGCTGGGTTCACTTAAAACCAAACATCATTGTTTCAATGTAGTATTTTTTTTAATCTCATGGTTAGGTTAGGTTAGCGAAAATCCCCGTACGAGGTCATCATTTTGTCGTGGTGTACGGGCTTAAGTAGCTGGGAGTAATTCCATTGAAAACTAAGAATGACCAAAAAATATCAGGTAACTATGGCTTAACCGAACCCTCGTACCCGGGAACGGGCTCGGAGTAGACCAAGGGACCAAGGTTAGCATTTCGTGTGACCAGTAACTATGGCTTAACTGGCCCCTCGAACCTGAGAACGGATCGAGGTAGACCCAGCGAGCAACGTTAGTACTCTATGTAATCCGAACCCACTCCTAACAAATCTTACTCAGACAGTAAATGTCCTCCAGGTCTACTGACGAATCGCATGATTCGGGGATCTATACCTGTTGTTTGTAGTTCCGTGAAATAAATCAGGTGAAACTTCGGAACTTAAGCCTCAATTACACCTAGCCCCTGCTACTGCTGCCCGTGTTGTCGGCAATAATTCCCGAAATACCTCTGCAGTATCTAAGGCAGTGAGCATTCACACTCTGCCGCAACATTTCCTTCGCGACCAAGTGTCGGCAACGACGGACAAAGAAATTCCACAGTAACCTAGTTAAATTTAATCACTTACAGCTGTTCATGCTGCCGGTCTTGCAAGTCCTCACAATGTGAGACAGCGACGGGACCTAATGCTAGCGCGGGAATCCTCCTCCTATCACCCAAAAAATCCAAGGGGTAGAGATACCGGTCGGCTTGAATGGCCTGTAGAATTCCAATCGCCTTGGAGATCCAGCAGTGCCCACTCAACAAAGTGTAATAGTTGGAGTTGGTGTTCCCCCACTCCGCTATTGTACTGAAGTGGGGGAGGGGTTTAGTGGGTGAAAGCCCCACACGAACCGACAATATTGCACTGTCCGCTTTCGGGAAGTCTGAAAAAGATTTCCTGGCAATGAGGTCTTTCACATGGCGATTTCCATCGGTACAAGTTCCTACCACCGAACTTATATCGTTGTGAGAACGGACCAATGAGATAAGGTTAGATAGAGATTTCAAAGTAGAAGTACAACCTCGGCTTAACTAAAAAAGGGGGTTGAATCGACGAGGCGCAAAAAACTTCGCCAGTGAACCAGTCGAGAGATAGAAATCTGTCGAGGCAAGAGACTTGAGTGATCTAAATCGATAGTAAGACAAAATCATTTGAAAGCGACGGGAAGTTCAGCAGCTAAAATACAAAGTAAATGTATAACTACTGTATATTCGGAATGGCGGTTTCATCAGTTTAAGTGATTCGCCATTTCGAAGGGCTCAACATATGCTCTGCAGCCGATGAGCGCTTGGTTTTCGCTATCAGTAAACGCAGTTGCGCAACATAATTATGGCGAAACGAATATTTAACTGATTCGTTCCATTATCAGAATTATCTATGGATTTGTTGTACGATAAATTTTGTTTGAATACGTGATTGAATCAGGATCGTTAGTGAACTTAATTGAGTTTATTGTTGGGTTCATTTGGAACCAAACATCATTGTTGCTATGTCATCATCAGTTTTCTTTTCAATTAACATGGCAGGGGAAGTTCAGAAAATGATTTATTTTTTTCATCTGGCAATACTGACTTTTTCACACGATGATAACCATTGATACAAGTTCCTATCACCGAACTTAAATCGTTGTGAGAGTGACCAATGAGATCAGGGTTAGTTGGGATTCAAGGGTAGTATCACGTCCTTGACGTAAGTAAGGAATCGACGAGGAGCAAAAAACTTCAGTAATTCTGAATCTTCAGAAAACGGAATAGCTCAGATTAGAGTCGAGCGAGAGTAGAATCAAACGAGCTATACAAGATAGACGTTGAGGAGATTAAGTTGAGGAAGAAATCTGTTGAAGTTAAAGTCAAAATATTTGAGTAAGAGAAAAATGTCAAAGGTCAGTGGTAAAACCGCTGGCTTTTACGAAGGTGAAAGGACTATACAAATATTTTTCGCTACAAATAACTGATAACACCCCCAAGCAACCATATCCCTTCTAACTTTACCCATCAAACAAGCAAATCTCCCAAATGGTTGTTACAAGGTTCCATGAATCTACCAGAAATACAACACAGGAGGCCATGGTTCGATTTCAATTACGAGTGTGCGATGGCGCACGAGAAAAAAGAACGCGCGAGAATTGACTCTGTCGTGCGGAAATTCGTTTATTGCGGAATGAATAAATGCGGGTTACACTATGGAACAGCTGGTGGCAGAGATATCGTCCACTGGGCGATAGCCTTAACATTCATTCCATTCGGGAGAACGCACAACCAGACGATAGCGTTTATACACAGCGATTAGTGCGACTGGTGTTCGCTTAAAGCGGGGTTGTTGAATGCTGAAGGTTGAACAGGCGAACACCAGGTTTTATGTTTAAAATAGTCGAATAACAACCAAGTTCTGGATGCTGCTCAATCTAGGTTATGGTGAATCCAATCAGATGAAAAAACATTGGTGTTATTTCTCTAATTCTGATGTGAATCCGTTTATTGTATATCTTATATTTTCCAATACGTCTTTGGACATTGTCCTGTGTCTTATTTTATGTCATACGATCATTGCAATGATTTTAAGGTGTCTTAAGCTCATTGACCTCGACACTCTGTTTTTCCAAATCTTCCTTGGTCTTTCTCTTAGTTCATTCTATCGGTAACCATTCAACACTCTTTCAGGTAGTTTTTTTCTAGAATTCTCTAGTTCCCAATTCGGTCTCTACAAAATATAGCTAAGGTTGTCTTGAGTACATCCATTTCCACTGCTCCACGTTTTCCGTATCGTTGAACTTTCGGAATGCTTTATACAGGAACCTCTCTTGGTATTTATGCCATTTCTAGGGCCTATTGGTGGTACCTTTCTTGTAATTTTCTAGCCATTTATTTATATCAACTCTATATATATAGCATGATGACCTGATCGTCCGCAAATTGAGGAGTATACAGAAACAAACCCTGCAAAGTCCACCTACATGCACTGAGGCTTCCAATGGATTTAGAGCCTTCACAATGACAATCTTGAATAATAAGGTCGACATGGAGCAAACCTTTTTTTTTCAGATTGAGGTAGTGCACAAACAAACAAGAAAATGCAAAATAGGCAAAACATAATGTATTAATGCAGGTTATACAATGGAACAGCTGGTGGCAGAGATATCGTCCACTGGGCGATAGCCTCAACTTTCATTCTATTCGGAATGAAAGTCGCGATTAGTGCGACTGATGCTCGCTTGAAATAGGAATTGTTGAATGATAAAGGGTTGAACAGCAGGTTTTATGCTCGATAATAGTCGAATAACGAACAAGTTCTGGATACTGCTCAGTCTAGATGATGGCGACTCAGATCAGTAAGAAAAAACATGACAATTTATTTCTGCCATGATTATGAATAGCCGCAATCATTTCGATAATAATTTATGACAGTCACCAGACATAGGTTTATGTTATGGGTATTGCATTACACTGCGACCTTAAGGTCGCAGTGTGCCCCTCACCAGCACTGACTCAACAAATGCTACACTACAGCCCGCCTCCAATTCTATAGCCCTATTGAACTCAAGATATGGGAAGGCTTCAATGAGGCTAGATCCACCTTTTCAAATAATTCTTGTTCAAGACATCTTATGGATGCTCACAATGGTCAGGCATTCTGTAATTAAGTGAACAAAATCTACACTCATCAGTTTCGGTCAAGCCAATTCTTATCCTTTTGTAATGAAAACCCCCTTCGAGATCTGACGGAAGAGCGGCTTTCACCAATCAAGGAGTGTTATTACTTTAAAATGAAAAAAAAGAAAAGATGTTAAGAAAATTTTGAAGATCTTTCTCCTGAATGAAGAAAGTGTGGGTACGGCCCGTCGCGCACTAGGGACAGGACTTAGTGTTTCATTTTCTAAGGGAAAGTAGGGAAAATTAAACTTCTTGCGGTTCAATTTGAGACATATATTGAGATAAAAAAAATTATGTAAAACTTTACACACACTGTTGCAGACCAATCCGGTCAAATGAATAAAAGGAACAAAAAAAAAATTTTAACTCTTCAACAACCAAAAATATGAACTTATTTAATTCAGACAAAATACGAAATTAAGCTCCGTCACAATCAAAGACAAATTATATTTATTAATCAACTGAGCTTAGGGAGATTATAAAGTTTTCGAATAACGTAGCAAAAATACAATTATGATATTGAATTAAAGATAGTGGAGATTTCAGGACTTTGGACCCCTCGAATATTTTTTAAGCAGTTTCATGCAGCTTTTTCTACCAAGACACAAACAAAAATAAGCAGAGCGTATTAAAATATCTGACCTTTATCCTCGGTGGTTGATCCCGGCGATGATGTAGGCTGATTAATCCTTAATTGTACCGCAATATCACAACTTCGTTTTCGATTAATTGACTTCACTCCCGAAATTCGCGACGACGTATCTTCTATACCACGGGGCTACCGACGGAACGTAATCGAGGAAATTTAATAACGATGTAATTCTTAAATCTTTTAGGTTTCGGCGCTCTTTGGACCAATCACGTATTACTGAACAAACTTAAGTTTTCAATTTACTTTACTAATTTGAATAACTCTTTCTTCTGACTTAGTTTTAAGAACAATTCACCGAAACCGAGAACTGAAAGAAGTCTTCTCGACGTAAAACTTGATCAGTTACTTAAATTTACACTTTACTAATTTGGAATAACTCATTTTGCTGACTTTGTTTTAGAATAATTTACCGAAAAACCCGAGTGACTGAGAAGTCTTCCCGAACAGGACTTCACCAGGTACTGACTTTGTTTCGTCTTATCAAAAAAGAAACTTCGCTTGTCTCCTTCTCCCGGCGGATTTGAAAATATCGAGATCATCAGGTACTGGGTTTTTCTTAGTTGCAGTTTTCCTCGCGACGGCCATGAAAATTTTTTGCTTTCGGAGCATTTACGTTTCGCAGACTGTAAACCTACACCGTCGGCAAACAGGAAAGCCGTCTGAATTCTACGTGATATTTTATGAAAAACTTAACCTGATAACCAACGATTCTGCTTAGCATATATCCTGTGTTCGTATACACAATTCCCGTCTGTTATCGCAAAATTAATAAATCTAAATAATTACGGTATATCATATTATATTATTATTATGGAATGTGGAGTTCAACGTCCCAACGCTTTCATTAACTTACGCTAATCTGATTCATTACACTTTGCTTCCAAGGTGACAATGTCATTTTAGAAAGGCAGTGAAGAGGCCCTAAGTTATTCTTGCTGCGATCCAAATACCTTTTGGATCTTGCATTCCTGGAAGATTCCTCTAGAGGGTATCTTTTTCAGTTTTTCTTCTCCGCAATTAGTAAGTGACGTTTGGGCTCCCTTTCTGCAAGTGTGTTAGCCTTTTTATTTCCTTTGATTGCCGAATGACCAGGAACCCTGAGTAGAGAGACCCTGTTGTTTTTGCGTTCTTCATGGAGTTTTTTGGCACTCCCATATAAGGTTTGAGTTGGAAATAAAGAATTCAGTATTTTGATAGCAACCTGACTATCAATTGGATCACTACGTCACACAATTGATAGATTCTATCTGCTTTATGTCTATGCAGCTTGTGTTTGCGCGTATTTCTGCACTTGGTTCTCGGCTGTCCAGATGCATTGACCTACGTGTAAGACGCCATGGTTAGTAACTCTAACCTGTCAACTTTCGATTAATTACGTCATATCAACGTGTCCTTACAACTGTAAAATTTGTCACGGGATTCAGATCTTTCACTTTTATTGAAACACCCTTTATGTTGGTCCTGGGAACTCTATAGTTATAGATTCATCTTTACCTCAATTAAACGTTCTCTATTTATGTTCAGACGGCAAGTCTATACGAAAAACTAACAAATAAGGTAATGAATTCTACCTAAATAGAAATATATCGAGTAGAACCTACGCGATCAGAATACAATTTATCGAGTAGCATAAAGGAAGCAGTGTCATCAAATTTGAGATTGACTAGAGCCAAAATATCACATCTCATTCGAATGAAAAAAGTGAGTGCTCACATAGGATTCTTTGTGACTAGCTAACAGTGATTCATATGATAAAAACGTAAAACAATTGTCGAACTATTTAACGTCCTAAAGCATGCAGAAAACTATTTCGAATTTGTGACATCTGCAAAATAAAATTTCGAAAATTGATCTCGCCATTTCAATGCTCGAAATCAACAAGCGATAAAACGTTCATATTGAAAACTATATCCATGGCTAACAACATTAGCGACAATGAATAACGTTCAAACTCGTACAGTCTGAACGGACAGTTATATTCGGACAAATTAAAACATGCTATGTGCATTCTCGCGTATACTGGTACTGAATGAATGCATTTGTACTTCGGACAGAGAGGCATTGGATAGTTTTCCATTTAAATATAAAATAATGGGTTGGATTCACGAGGGAGTAATGATGAAAAGTGAGAACAAACAAGTTCCATTATCCTTCAGGTCTGTTTCCTGTTCGCCACTTGTGTAGCGGATATGGGGAAAAAGGTGGTTGTAATAGATCCGACCATTTTCTAGTAAATGTGGCTGGATCCAGCTCACCGGTTGTTGAATATCTGTTTCCACCAGAGAGTTTTTTGGTTATAATGGTGGAGTTTGAATGCTTCCAACCCACCTATACAGGTGTCCCATTACTCGACGTCAACCCGGAACCGGGTGAAAAGGCAAGTAATGCTGGTTATCAGAAAAATATAAAAAAAAATCTAAGTTGCATGATTTAAAATAATGCGCATTTAAAAAAACACGCAAAATTCCACACCCTGTGACAGTCTTTTCGCTCCTGTTGCCACAAATATCAATTTTTCCAACTTTTTCTTTGCTGTGCAACTTGAATAATGCATGTCAAACTGTAATCAAAATTTTGATACAGCTGATCTAGGTTTCATAAAAATAGGGCTTACTTCTCGGAAAAAAATTCGAAATAAACAGTTGCCTAGTTTCAACTGACTGTATTAAAAAAAATGTACTACGTAGGTTTGCATGTTTTTTCAAAAGTTGGCGCATTTAGTGAGGATTCCAAAATGGTATAATACTTGTTTAATTGTAGTTGCCGTAGTTCAAATTTATTTTCGGTTGCCTTTGAATACACTTTTTCGTTACTGCTTCCCAGTAATAGAGTCCAATGGGTTCAAGTCCGGTGAACGGGCCGGTCACGAGATTGGACCAGAACGTCCGATCCATCTTCCGGGAAAAAAATGTTACCAGAAAAAAAATTTTCAGAGAAATTTCTCAGGAACAATTTTCTCTGGAAATTTTTTTCTGATAACATTTTTTCCCGGAAGATGGATCGGGACTTTCTGCTCCAATCTCGTGGCCGACCCGTTCACCGGACTTGAATCCATTGGACTTTTTTACTGGGGAAGCAGTTAACGAAAAAGTGTATTCAAAGGCAATCGAAAATAAATTGAACTACGGCAGCTACAATTAAACAAGTATTATACCATTTTGGAATCCTCACAAAATGCCCCAACTTGAAAAAACATGCCAAACCTACGTAGTACATTTTTTTTTTCAATACAGTCAGTTGAAACTAGGCAATTGTTTATTTCGAATTTTTTTCTGAGAAGTAAGCCCTATTTTTATGAAACCTAGATCAGCTGGTATCAAAATTCTGATTACAGTTTAGACATGCATTATTCAAGGTTGCACAGCAAAGAAAAAAGTTGGAAGGAAAAGTTGATATTTGTGGCAACAGGAGCGAAAAGACTGTCACAGGGTGTGGAATTTTGCGTGTTTTTTTAAATGCGCATTATTTTAAAATCATGCAACTTAGATTTTTTTTATATTTTTCTGATAACCAGCATTACTTGCCTTTTCACCCGGTTCCAGGTTGACGTCGAGTAATGGGACACCCTGTAGAATATTTTGTTAAATATTAACTGTATACGAACGTTGACGGAAAGAATTGAATTCTCGAAATCTGGAAGCTCATCTCTTTCAACATGCAAATTCAGATATCATTGGTACAAGACAGCCCATAATTTTTCCGACGATCTCAATACGAAATGTGTATTAATATTGATTGGAATACATTCTCATTTCGCAGAAGACATTTGACATAATGGAATTTCTATGTTCCAGTACAGTTTTGACATTCTTCGTAGTGCTTTTGCATACTTTGTGCACGGTGTCATGAGCAGTGCAGTTATGAAAATTTTTATCATCGTATTGCATTTTACTGAATTTTTATTCAAAATAAAACCTACAGGATCTATCGTTTCTTCAAGTTCACAACTTGCATTATAATCTCACTTCTTCTTTTCGTTTTCATCTTTCTGGCTGACATATTAAAATCTTACCTACAAATTTTCCGGAAAATGACACAAAACCACACTCCGCACAACTAGAGGATTTATACTTCGTTAATAAAAAGGGAGAGAATCAAAACAACAGCTGATCTCCATCCACGATCGCCAGGGGGTTGATTCGGGCCGATCGAACGTTCAGTTTCGGCTAAGCGCTCTCGCCTCTAAGCGAAAATAATGTCGTGGAGCCGGGCCTTCGTCGCGTGATGTGCAGGTTGAATTTTGAGAGGTTCCCGCACCATTTATTTGAAGAAGTTTGAAATGTTACATTCTGATGAATCTCGACTCGTGGGGGCGAGCGTCTTTCGCAAAGCGGTGCCTGCTATCCGTTACGCTGTATTGTGTGTTGCGGATAATGTATGAATATTTTTAGATCCCTGAGTAATAAAACATATGCTTATTACTTCGAGATTTGGATAGTACGGTTTTCAATAAGGGCGGGTAGATTTTGAAACGAAATTAAACAAGCTGCGTATGAGATATCAACAATTTTTTTATTTATTTAAAAGGCCCATATATGCCATTAAGTATGGAAGATGGCATCATTCAAATGTCCGCCTCGGCTTCTCACAGTGGCACGGATCCGAGTGGTCCAATTTTCAATGACTCTTCCGTATACATCAGCCTGAATGACGCCGCCGACCCAAAATCCACACCAAACCGTAACTTTTTGACGATGCATTACCACCTGGTGATCCTCGTGTGGGTTTGTGTCGTCCCAAATACGGCAATTCTGTTTGCTAACAAAAACATTCATCCAAAAATGCGCCTCGTCGCTTAAAGATGATTTTGCGCGAAATTGGGATCATCTTCCAAACGATTCGATGCCCAGGCAGCGAACAAACGACGTTGTCTATGGGTCCATGAACTTTGAGCCCCTGGGTCAGTTGAATCTTATACGGGTTTAACCCTAAGTCCCGTAGCAAAATTCGCCAAGTTGAAGTTTGCGAAAGGCCGAGTTCTTAAGCACGGCGAGAAATCGACTGCCTCGGGTTCTGCTGTACACTTTGACGGACCCCCGCGATGTTCTCGGCTTATCTTGCGTTTCTTGAACGTACAGGTGTGGGTTGATCCATTAACGAACCGGTTGTTTCAAATTTGCCACCAACGCTGAAGAGTCGACTGTGAAGGGCCACCACCGTCTACCGTAAAAATGGGCGCAATTCACGCAACGTTTGCACTAACGAACACTCATTTTGATAATTAAAATTTTATCATTTGTACGCGCTGTTCAATCGTGTAACCTGCCATGGTGATTTGGCATAAGCAATGAATAATAAGCAAAAGATTTGACAATGGTCACAAAACAAAATGGCAGCCACGGACCGCCAAAGTCTACCCGCGC